>QANX01001507.1:91085-116567 GCA_003254975.1 Ochetophila trinervis
CTTTATTTTATTCTTACATAAATGTTAAATAAATACATTATAATTCATAAAATTTGCGCCTTTTTTTTTTTTTGCATCAATATTTGAATAATTGATTAATCTATCCGAAGTGTTAGATTGTTTTAAGTTTTTCCATGATCTATATAATATTTAATTTACTGATTTACTTCTAAAATGACTTTTACCATGCAAAAAGTCGTATGCTAGCTTCTATTCAAAAAAAGTTTCATCACAAATATCCAAAGTGTCAGATTCTGAATATAGATTTCCCCGCCCCCCTCCCCCCCTCCAGAAATTCCGATCATATGAAAAGCCATTACCCACCAAGCACAAGAAGATTTTCCACCTGCGGTTTCACAGAATATCAAGCTTCTCGCCCAGAATGTTTGGATGTTTGTTCCAGAAGCCAGGCTCAATTATATTACAATGTTCTAGGATCACATTCTTTTGACATTTTCCATTTGATGCTGCTCCTTTCTCCTCTACCAAACAGATGTCCTCCTGCATTAAGAGGAAAAAAGCTTCAGCTTGAGTATCTGAAAGAACAATTACCACCAACTGCATTTACAAAACCAACCCACAAAATTATTTTTTGTTTTTTTGTTTTTTGCTGTTCATAAAATTTAAAATTAAAGAAAATTAAAAAAAATTGCTGATTGTTTTGAATTATGGAGCGGTCATTATATGATCACAAAGCCCTCTATAATCATCAAAATCATATTCAGATTTGATGATTGCAATCTAGTATATTTATGATGATATTCACCTAGATGGAAGAAAAGGAAAATGATGTTTTAACTCTTGAGCATGGTCTGGAGAATAAGTTTTCAAACAAAGAAAAAATTGGTATTTACCTGAAAATTAGAATGTATTTTTTTTTTAACAATCTTCTTGGTAATCTGAAAATTATATTAATGCCGATAACGCATGGTACATGTGGGATTCTACTTGACCCAATAAACTTGCGTACTTCCAAAATTCCAAATCCCAACTAAATAATACGCTGGTAAAAACCAAGTTTTAACTGCACAGACTGAATGGAATATCTTGGGGAGTGGGGATGGGAGTGTGATGGCTGGACACCAGCTTGAAGCAGATGGTCTTATAAATTCTGCCCGATGTAGCCTAACCACAGGATTTTCTAAAAACATGTACATTTTTTAATTTTTTGTTTTCTACAAATTTAAACATTGAATCATATGTAATCGAAGAAAAGTTGAATCCAGATGACCATGCATAACCTATCCATGTCTTCCTGTCTATACATCTTATCTTATGAGCAAGTACAAGAGAATTTGGCAGGTAAAGCAATCGCAGCAAATATATTGCACAATGAAATACTGGCCTCATAAAGTGATTAAACTTACATTTTCCCAGAAAGCTGAGGAACCTTGACGGAACATTACTGGTAATGTATTGTAGTCATTAATACCAAACTGCTTAAGCAGTTCCATTTTCTCAAATGTTTGAGTACCCTGACAAATAAAAGTATTGAGGAATGACATATTACAAGAATATCTTTTCTGAACAGATGGTAAATTTCAAATGACCATGCCTTACATGTAATGGATGTCAAACAAATAGAATATGCATGCTATTAGCCAACTAGAAACATGATATAAATATGTTATTTTCTCTTTTTTCTGCAAAGAGAGAAGAGAGAGAAAGAGAGAGCACAGACTTCAAACGGTACTTAATTTTAAAGATACATAAGTCAGACAATAACCAGAGCAGCAGGATTTTCACTCTAAGGTGCACCTGAAGTAGATATGGAACCATATGTCAAGTCAAAATTAAATGGTATATATTTTAGAAAGAGATTGCATAATTTTTTTTTTATCAATATTAGTAAGATTATTGCATTGAACAACAATATGCATCAATGGAAAGAATAATATAAAAAAGATATGAAAGAAAACACACTGTATGAAATAGAGTACATGCATAAATTGAAAAAAGCAATTTGACAGATCCTAGAAATAAATTTCTATCCAAAACAGAGCATATCTTAGCACCTTCAGAAAATTTTGAGCTTCCCTCTCGCTTTTTCCAGACTTAACAAGCTCCCAGAAGCATGTATTATATTGATTATTGATGTGGCCTGCAAAAGACAGCAAAAAATTCATTGCAAACAAATTTACCATTTCGTCCTGACAGAATAAATTTACAAATGGCATATAAAATAAGACTAACAATATCTGTGTGTACAAGTGGGAAGCTTGGTTTTACTAACTAGAAAATTTGAAATCACAATTTTGTTCTTGTTCTTTTATTCATATTTCAATTTCCAATACTCACAATCAACTTGTCTCCATGCGAGATAGTCTCGAAGAATTTGAGATGATGGATAGCATACAGCACGCCCATCAAAGAAAGGCGTATACTTCATCTCTTTTCTTGGAAAGAAGTATTTCCATTTCATTACATACAGGAAAGTGAAGAATGATACGATGGCAGATACTATGTCACTGTAAAAGTCATATTATGAGCGATCACAATATGAAAGTTGGAAGTACCAACTGCTTGACAATAAAGAAAAATGGAAAAAAAAAACTCATTTAATATATGCTCTGAAGGACACAACACATAAAATCATAAAAAATACAGGCCAAATATAATTTTGGTCAGTCATGCTTTCCTAAATCTCATTGATGGATCATCAGACAAAAACAAAATATGGTGGCTTGTAAACTAAATAAGGTGGGTGTTAAAATATTGGTGCAAATTGTGAGCGCTGATACACAAGTTGGTGAGAATGTTGAACAGCAGATTGAGACAATGTATCTCCATATTTTCCAGACTGCACTTGTTGTCAACAGACTAAATCTTGATTGAAATGAAATTTCTGAGCCTAATAAAAAATATTTAAGCCAATATTAGTAGCTCGACTTGGATTTCTTTACTTATAGATGATGTCTAAATACAGGTCGTTGAGTGCTACCATTCATATCTTTAAACCATTTTCTTGGGATGGAGAATGCAGAACAAGATTATTTCCATCTGTACATGTAACAGTCATCAATGAAGCCTACTATACCATAAAGTAAGTTTTGAGAAAGGGGATCTCATATAAATTGTCGACCTTTATATTAAGTTCAACCTTCTAACTGCTGTTCCATTTATTGATTTCTCATTAGAAGTTCTTAATTTAAGGAATGTTTTCTTAGCTGTACACCTATATTTCTTACTTTATACTGAAACATCTCCCTTATAGGATGCTTCCATTAGAAAGCAAGCTAAGAGACACCTGTTTCCAGTTGTCAAATGCCAAATTGAACTACTGCTCCATCAATAGTATTTAAAAATAGTATAATAGAATTATAAAACCATGAGAAAAAATGATAAGAAAATACCTCTCCCGCCTTTGATAGAGCTGTGAATCCTTCTTCAAAACATAGCTAAAATATGAAAAAATAAATGAGATTATGGTTGGTATATATTGCAAAGTTGAGCTAACAAAAAGACACAAATAAGCACCTGTATTCATCACTGACACCATAGGAGAAGACTATGTCTTGAAACTCTGTTGCCACAGCCACTGCACACGAGTTCATGAGATTAAGAGCTCGCTCATCATTGGGCTTCACAAATTCATGATCTTTAGCAAAACTACCAATGGCCAAACAAACAAACTTTGAGTTTCCATATCAAAAAAAAATTTCCATGTATCAAATATGAATGCTTAAAAGGCAGAGTAAATTATTAAAGCTAATCATAGCATGGAATAATAGTGATGTGCCTTTGAGATAATTTCTAAACTTTGACTGAGAATAGCTTTATCCTGACATTAATTTTTCCTCATCCTATTAAAGATAAAATAAAATAAATAATAATATATAAAGGTCATCTATATCTACAAAATGAGTGGCCAGCAATCCAAATAAAGCATTCGAAATCCCTAGATAGTCAAACACCTTACCAATCCCATAAATAATGAGAAACCTAGGGCTGGGGCAAACATTTGATAGGCCAGAATAGAAATTCCTGAATAAGTAAACTAAACCGGGTACTGAAGTTTTAAGCTACTAAATTTCCAAGGTTTCTATGAAATGTTCACTTCCCTATGTTTCTTCAAAAGTGGAAAGATCAGTGGTGCAACCCTTTATAGTGTGGTTCCAACTTTCTCCGTCAATAACTAAAGACAACTTTTAGGCCAACTGGAAGCAACTATTAAGTTATTTTTCCATGACTTCAATAGTTTACCTATGAAAATGGCAGCCATCAATTCTAATTACGATCCAAGTAGATGGCATCAATTTCTTTTCAAACTGGAAGGACCTAACAAAATCTGGATCAACCTTTCCAACGTCCTTCACAAAACAACCCAACTCCTTTAGAAGACTTGCATGCTCATTCCAAAATTTTGTCCCAGCAACATTCTTTGAGTGGACTATTATTGGCCTTTTCCTAGGTCTCTTAACAGGAACGCCATTCTCATTGTACTTCACAATGTCTTCCACCTAAACAATATATGGAAATTTTTAGTATTTGAGTTGTCTGCCATTTAGGATATAACTTAGCAAAATCCTAAATTACAGAGACATGTACAGCATAACACTGAATTTGCATCACAGGGGTGTTCATTCAGTTTTTCCAATGCTTTCTTTCATTTAAGGGTTCATTCAGCAATGTGGCTTGCAATTTGCTTAAAACATGAGAACAGGATATCTTTAAACCTATGAATAAGAATTTCAGTTCCAATAAACTGAACCTCCTAGAGCAGAAAATTAACTCTAAATACATATGCTATAGCAGGATAGGTTTCATGAAAGAAACAGAAAATAACCTGAGTTTTCAGAATGCAGGATCCTTGACGGACCATTACAGACAGTTTTTCGTAATTGATACCAAACTGTTCAAATAGCAAGTCGTGTTTCTCTTTTTTTTGGGTCCCCTGCAGATTTTGCAAACAACATAAGTACAAATAAACATTGATCATACAATAAAACTAGGGAATCATAAAGAGTAATCCAAAGTGACCAAATTTATTAACTAAATTTATGGTATCCAATGATGTGGCATTATTTGATTGGATTTACCTCCCATGATTGTAAGGCATTGTTAATTTATCAACTACTAATAAACAGACACATCATTGGATACCAAAATTTGGTAAATAAATTTGGTATCTATAGCAATGCTCAATCATAAATAATCCAGATTTGGAAGTCAAGAGGATATGCTAAAAGAAAATAAAGCACATAAAAATGATCAATAAACAGATTGACTACTCTAAAGAGTCGAAGTGAAAAAAATAAATAAATATATAAAACTTTAAGTAAATAATACTACTTAAAAAAGAAAAAAGCAAATAAATGGAATCATACACATGCATGTCAGTGCATAGTGATACAAATTAAATACTAGCACCTTTAAAAACTCTTTCGCTTCTTTTTCAGTTTTTCCATGCTTAACCAGCTCATATAGGCAAGTGTCGTTCTGGTTGTTTACATGACCTGGAAAATATAAAATGTGAACAGAAACTGTGGTAATCTCTACTGAAACGATAAACTTAAATCAAAAGAAAACGAGGAATTTGCTTAAGTGGCTATTTTAACACCACAGGGAGACCACTCACAATCATTTTGTCTCCAAGAAAGATATGACTGAAGGACTTCTATTGTAGCACAACATATTACACGTGCACGAAATGAAGGGGCATATGTCAACTCCTTGTAAGGGAAGAATTCTTTCCATTTGAGAGCATATTCCGCTGTGAAGAAAGATACAATAAGGGAGTGTACTTTGCTGCAGAGTTAATTTATGCAGTAAGTTACCAATAAATACTTCCAGGCAAAATAGAATAACAAAAACTTAAGTAGAAACTCAGAAATTAAACCTTCATAATAAAAATAAAAATAATAATAATAAAATAAAAGGCAACACATAAGGATATGGATAGCTCATTTCAAAACCATTATGTCAAATACTTGGTAAGCACCTGAACATTGAGTGAATTATATTAAAGAAGCTGAAGACTAAGCAAATTAGAAGCAATGCCCTTCGTGGCCGTACTAATGGCTATGGTTCATGATTTACTACTGTGCTATACATATCAGTTGCAAGGAAATTCAAATAATATATATGAATAAACATACATAAGTACATAACTAGTTTTTGTTATCAGCATAGCCTTGTTTTCTCACAGTACCAACAAATATTTACAATGTCAATAAAAGTATAAAACTATAAAAGAAGTCAGACATCCTAATTCCCAGTTGACAATAATCCCACATGCATCAAACAACCATAGAAGCTAAATTTCAAAAATTTGAAATTAAAACCTTGCACGTCTCCGGTAGAAAGTTGATGTCTTCTTGAAAACAAAACTGCAATCGCCACAGAGACATGAACAATGCCATTAGAGAAACTAAAAAACCTTTAAGCACGAGAATGAAACTCGACCATGCATGACTACCTGTATTCATCGCTGAACCCATATGAAAAAACAATGTCCGGAAATTTCTCCATCACCGAAACCGCACACGAGTTCATCAAATTCAAAGCTATCTCATCATTTGGTTTCACAAACTCATGAACCTCACAAAACCTACCAAAAAGAGAATTATTTTTTACTAAATTATTATTATAATTGAAAATATAAAATATATATATATATCACAAATATAGCAGCAATGCATTTGAATTTTTAGGAAACTAAGTTTACCTTCGGAAATCACGACCGTCGATTCGAACGACGATCAAATTGGGCAGCACAACCTCGTCTTCGGGCTCGAAAGACTTCACGTACTCGTATTTGCTTTTGGCCATATCGATTATAAACACACACCCGAGGTTCTTTCTCACAGCACAATTATCAAACACTTTGCGAGCATTTAAGGTGACAACTTTCACTCAGGATAAGAATCCCGCAACGCCTCCAATTACAGCAAGTGCAACTAGCCCAATACAGATTGAGCAGAGCACACAATTATGAGTTTGACTAATCAACTCTCCGTCTAGACGCTCTGGTGCGACCCACTAGAAGAGCCTTGCTTAGCAGTTAGCGTCCAAGCATAGCTATGGACTTTGAAAGCCAATAGGAATAAAACGAAGAAGTATTTACTACTGGGCAAGCTTACAAGTACACCGAAGTTATAATTAAATTTTTAGTAACTAGCAATATAACAGTTTATTAAAAATTTATTAAATTGATAATAATAGGTTCTATTATAGCAGTTCAGTTAGCAGTACTGTTAATGATATCTTTCAGTCTTGAGTTCAATGAAATTTTTCATAAAACTAATGAAAAAATATCAACTCATTTGATACAAAAAAATTTAATTAATAGTTCAGACAAAGTTATATTAAAATATTGTTGATTAATAAAATATTGACATATAATATTGGATAAATTATTTGGTAAGCTTATTTGTAACTTCTAATGATATTATCATTATTTTTTTTTTTGCTGAAAGGATAGAGTTTCATTAAAAGAAAAAAAGAGGCAAATTCATTAGCCAGCCTGAAACCTGTTCAAAGAAAGACTCCCTTTGTCACAGTTTCGGCACTCAAAAAAAGAATTTAGCCATAAATCTCGTCTCACTATACCAGCAAACTCATTATCAGCCGCCCGGTGAGCAACTATGTGAGCTAGCCGGTTGAACACTCGGCTGCACCACCTAAAGTTGATGTTCTCAAAAAGACTACTTAGATAACATATCTCTTTAACAGTTGATTCCAACATCCAATGTAGGTTACCCTCAGAGTCATCACTCAAACATTGTATTACTGACTTAGCATCAGACTCACATATAATACTCCTCCAGCCATTATACACACTTACCCTTATTGCTTCCTTAATCGCCACCATCTAAGCAACCATGGGGTCCTCATGGTTAAAAGTAGATGCGTGGACTTCCATGATCTCACCTTCCAAATTTCGGGTAACGATTCCCAGTGTGCTACCTTTCTCCTTTATTGCAGCATCTGTATTTATCTTTATACACCTCTTTGGAGGTGGCTACCAGCCACCAGTGTCTTCATTCACCATCTGCCTTCCTATTGTGACCTCTACTTTCTTGAGCACCTAGTCGAGTTCTTCAAATCTATCCCTCACAGCTTGAACCGACTCTTTCAGCGACACAGTGATATCTTTGTGGTATAATTCATTCTGAATCCACCATAAGTGATCCATGATGGCTGCACTATAAAGAATGAGCTTCTCTCTCTCCTGTTTCTGAGATTGACCCAAGAAGTCCGACTTCCAAATTCTGGCCAGATAGTCATTTATGTGTTGGCTTGTGTAATCATCCCAGCGGATGCCCCATGGTGATGTAAACCAAAGACCTTTAGCAAACGGGTAAGTGAAGAACACATGCACTTCATCTTCATCACTAGGACATCCATGCAGACATGACATATCCCCCACGTGAATTCCCCTTCTAGCAATGTTCTGTTTAACACTAAGACCATTATGGGCAATTTTCCACAAGAGAAATTTCTGCCTTTCTTGTATTTTACTGCTCCAAAGATTACTCCACCAAGGATTAGCTCTCTCCCTGCTCCAATTGTCCATCCAGTAAAAGATTTAACCATGAAATCTTCATTTTTATTTCTGGTCCAAATCATTTTATCCTCTTCCTCATTGTTGGCCCAAAAAATCCTGCATATATCCTTGACTAATCCTGGCTGAAAAGATCCCTTAACAGATTCACATTCCAATCACCATTTGGATTTTTCAGCTGGTGCACCATGCCCAAGTCTTAGCAGCATATCCTCGTTCCTTGGTGTCAGTTTATACCCCGGGGTGTTCGATAACCACGAGTCTTCCCAATAATTGATATTTGTCTCCTTCCCCACCTTGAAGCATAAACCTTGTTTAAGTGTGTTGTGAGTTTTCAGCACTTCCGGCCAAAACTGAGAACAGTCATTCTTCTTTCTGCAAACCAAGAAAGAAGATGAAGGGTAATACTTAGCTTTGAGAGCTTTAACCCACAATTTATCCGGTTCTCCAACCGAAGACCATCCTATTTTGCCCAACATGGTTGCATTCATGGCACTCACGCTTCTGATGCCTAAACCTCCATTCCCTTTGGGTTTACAAATCGTTTTCCACGCCACTGCGTTCCAACCCTTCATTTTATCTCCATTTCCTCTCCATAAGAAAGCTCTGGACTTTTTCTCAATTTCTTCACAAGTTCCAATTGATATCTTTCTCGCTGTCATGGAGTACAGGGGAATGGCTTTGGTGACATGTTTAACAAGGGTGTTTCTTCCAGCTTGCGACAGAAGCTTAGCCCTCCAACCCTCTAGACAATTGCAAATTTTGTTCTTAATGTGCTCAAACCCCTCATTTCTCATAGCTTTCGGAAAAAAATCATTGCCCAAGTATTTTGCATCCTGGGCCAATTCTTTCATGTTAAGACTGCATTTTATGGCAGCCTTTAGCCTTCCATGAATATTATTTGAGAAAAAACAGCCCGATTTGGTTGGACTAAAGCTTTGTCTTGTCCAAGAACAGAACTTCTCTAGGCAACTGGTGATTTTATTTGTTGGGCTCACTTCTGCTTTACAAAAAATAAGGATGTCGTCCACGAAAAACAAGTGAATGATGGCTGGGGCCGTCCTTCCCAATTTAATTCTTTGTATCTTCCCTTCCACCTCCATTCTATTGATCATACGAGAGAGAAGTTCCAAGAGTAAGACAAACAGGAATGGAGATAAAGGGTCCCCCTGTCTTATCCCCTGCTCTCTAGGTATTTCTCCAAAACACAAGCTATTAAGCATAAGCTTCATGCTCCCGGACGTTAAGCATCTTAAGATGAGAAGCCTGAATTTTCTGTTAGACCCGTATCTCTCCAAAACTTGGAGAATAACTTGCCAATTGATACGATCATAAGCTTTGTGTAGGTCTATCTTAATTCCCACAAATCCCTTGATTCATTTTTTTCTTTTCATTGAATGCATTATCTTTATCTCACCAGAATCGAGTTCTCCCCGATCCAACGACTAGGAACAAAGGTGGTTTGGTTTGGCGATATTAGAGACTTTAATAAGGGGCGAAGCCGATGGACCAAAATTTTCGAAAAAGATTTTGTAAATGGTGTTGCAAAAAGCTATTGACCGAATATGATTAAAGGTGGATAAGTGACCTGTCTTTGGGATCAACACAACAAACGAATCGTTGAAACCTTGAGGAAACCATCCATGATAAAAAATGTTTTGGATTGCCAAGATGACATCCTTTCCCGCAATATCCCACAACCGTTGGTAAAAAATAGCAGGCATTCCATCGGGCCCCGGGGCTTTGGCAAGGTGCATGTTGTTAACTACATTTAGTATTTCCTTATCATTTGGTATATCATGAAATCTGTTGTTTTGCTCCTCCGTTATCGTCGACTGGAAATACTCTCTCAGGTGCTATCCAGAGGTTGTGTAATCAATCTGATATAGTTTTGTAAATTCCTCAATAAGGAAATCTCCGATATTTTTCCGAGATTCAATCCATTCCCCATCATTGTTCTTTAAGGTTGCAATAAAGATCTTCCTCCTGTTTGACACCGTGGCCGCATGGAAAAACTTTGAGTTCTGATCACCAGCAGACAGCCATAATTCCCTTGATTTTTGCCACCAAAGCAACCTCTTGTCTGTTCATCCACTCCCGTAGCTCCTCTTGGCACATTTTCTCTTATTGGATTGTCTCCTCTGTATGCTCCAAGCTTTGTAGCTGCTATAAGTTATTCTCAAGATCACTAATTTTATACCTGCATAAACCGAAGGTCTCCCTATTCCATTTCCTCAAAGAGTTTGAAGTATTATGTATTCTCATTCCTATTGGCATTCTGTTCGTTCGGCTGGTGATCTTTTTCCACGAGCTTTCGACAATATTCTTGCACGAAGGGTCCCTTAGCACATCTTTTGGAATCTAAAGGGTTTTGGGAGTTTGGGATGATTAAGAAACAAGTTCAAGATTATAGGAATATGGTCTGATTGTACAGCATTAAGGTGGGTCACCCTTTCATTTTTTAAACTTGTTCTCCATTCAACACTAGTGATAACTCTGTCCAGTATTTCTCTAATGTTGGTCATTCCCCCCTTTTATTACACCAAGTGAAATTATTGCCAGTGAAACCAATGTCCATTCCTTGTACCTCTTTCATAAAATTCTTCAGAAAGCTATTTGACTTTGCCATCGCAACTTTGCCTCCTCTCTTCTCCTCCTGGGCCATGACCTCATTAAGATCTTCTATGCAAGCCCAGACCTTTGAACCATTCTTGATTAAACCAGTGAGATTTTCCCAAAATTCTCCTCTTTGAGTTTTTTCAGCACGCCCATAAAGTCCACCTTTCACCATTTGAGTGTGGGAATGATATTCCAGTAATTCTTTTGGACACATGAATAACATCCCATCCCATATGGTCCCTCTATAGCACTATTGTTCTTCCTTTCCAGCCATCTGCTTCATAAACTTCCATATTATTGTATCCTAATCTCCTCTTCACTTTTTCCATTTTTCCCTTTGTTGCTTTAGTTTTGCAAAGAAAAATGCCATCCAGGGAATGTTTTTGGACTAAGCCTCTTACAGCTTGAACTATCGCGGTTTTCCACAACCCGCAACAATTCCATGAAAGTATTTTCATAATTGCGGTGGGGGCGTGGTAAGGCCCGCCTCCTCAGCCGTTGAATCAATATCAATGTTATTTTGGTGCTTTTTCATCTTAGTATTCTGGTTTGTTCCTTGCCCGTGCTCGGTGAAAGGGAACCAATCCTTCGCACCAAAGCTTTTAATTTTAAGTATGGAGATAGAGAGGATTTAGGAAACTTCCCACTCTTTATAACTGGGCCGATAATCCTATCATCCTCTTTCCTCATTTTTTTCTCCTTGGGGCCTAGTATAAATTGAGATAGCAACTCACTTCCCTCATTGTCCTCCAGAGTGATATCTTCCCTGGACTATGTAGCACTAGGGCCCGAATGTATAATTAAACTCTTGTCCAATGGGCTTCCTTCCCTAATCTCCAAACTTATTTTGAGGCCCACACCTGTTATGTACCGTTTTTGGCCCACTGTACCTGTCTTCCTCAAATCACGCCTAGGTATGCGATTTTCTACAATTACCATATTATGATCTAGTTTTCCTCCCTTCCCCATCAAAATAGGGATGTTCAGTTCTTGTACCAGATTTCCCTTGAGCTCAGCACCCGGTTCCTCTTCAGTAGGTAAGATATCAGCCTTTCCCATACTTTCTAGGTCCCTTACTGATTGATGATGCCACTCCCCACTGTTTTCTGACACCTTATTGGGATTCGGATCAAGCTCGCCCTTGCCGCGTAGCTCTCCGTCCTCCTCCTCGTCGGTCAGAATTTTACCCCCCCCCCCCCCCCCTCATTGATTTCATATGTATTTGTATCTTTCACAAAATTATCAAAGTGTTCTAATATCTTGTTCTCAACTCTCCGTAGATTTTCACCTTCCCTGTAGAGTATCTCAGCTTCCACTTCCGATCTAAGCCATGGGCCATAGATGTCTCCCAAAATGCGCAAGTTTGTTGATTTTAGTGCCGGGCAATTTTTCATGATATGGCACAGTATTCCGCAACGGTAACACAAGTTCAGTAACCTCTTGTATTGAAAGGATATCCAACGTCCACCTTCACCCATATTATGGAAGAAACCCGCCAGTAGTGGTTTCCGCACATCCACTTCCACCTACATTCTTATATATTTTGTACCATTTATGTTCTTTCTTGTTGCTGATTCATACTTTAAGAGTTTGTGAAATAAATTGCCAATATGTTCAGCATTTTTCCGTGTCATAAATTATAAGGGCAAGGCTTTTATTTGCACCCAAAATGTTGTTATGTTGAAACAAACCTCATCCAGTATGTCCTCCGGTTTCCATTCACGGAGTAGAAGGTGCGACTTGTTAATCATCCATGGCCTCTGGTTCCAAACCCTATTCCGATCACTCGCGGATTTGAAAGAGGAGAGGAAGGTGTTAACACCAATTTCCTGAACTTTAGGTGCTTTATTTGTGAACCAAATCCTCCTGACTATCATGAAAACTCATTTTCTTTCATTGTTTTTCCAGATAAAATTCTTCCTTCAAGAGATACCCTTGCCCGCTCCACAGCCCCAACGTTATCAGCTTCTAGAGTTAACTGTGGGAGAGACTTCGTTATGTCAACACCGATCACGTACACGAAGAACTCTGACTAAGTTGCAATGGTAAGATGATTAGCCTTTATGAAAAAGGATCCGATCTTCATTAAACGAAGATAGCGACTTCACTAGGAAGTAAGAAGAGGCCAATACTTATGGTGATCAGTTTAATGATATTCTTATTAATAAGTCGTATATGAGCGGAGTCAATATTGAGACTGTAATGCTAAAACTTACCAACATATTTTTTTTAATAAATGATGTATTGGCTTACTTATTTATTTATTTTTCTATTTAAAATTTTACTTATTTATATTTATATAATATAAATATATTAACTAATATACTGATACATGTTATTTGTAAATATTTTTTGTAAATATTTTGATAGTGTTACTCTTTGTTAAACTCCGTTTTTTTTTTAATGAAAAAACAATTTAAAAAAATCTAGTTTGGAGGGAAAAATACTAATGATATTTAACCTAATAATAATAATAATAATAATAATAATAATAATAATAATAATAAANAAAAAGGAATAAAACATTTACTAATACTCTGGGATAATTACAAACAAAAACAAAAAAAATAAAGTAAAATCAAAGAGCATTTCTAATGAAAAATGTAGATTGTTGTATATGAAAAATTAAATCTAAATGGTATAAATGGATAGTCAAATCAAAAATTATTCTCCAAATATATTGGGTAAAAATAATTTTTGATAAAAAAAATTAATTAATTACATAATGTATTTATTTTTCATTTTAGAAAAAATAACTTTTTAAGAAAAATTTAGCTTTCTTAAAAAATTGGTGAATGTCTACATAACTTATGTAACTGATATTAGAGATCATTTTTTTTTTAAATACTGCATCTGTTATTTATGTATCATATCTATTTACACAATTTACATCTTCATTGAAAATGCTCTAAATACTTTGCTAAATAATTTTGCTAATCAACTAAACATGATGTCATATTAGTCCCTTCTTTACGTATTTTTTTTTACAATGTTAACAATTTAATATATATATATATTTGATATTGTGAATATGGGATTGACTAATTAAGATAGATAGTCCATATTAAAATTATTTAGGTTAAATATCATATATACTCTTTGAAATTACTCATATTTCAAATTATACGCCGAAGTTCGAAACATTTCATAAATACTTTTTTCATTTAATAGGATAAAAGTATATTGTTAATTGTAGTATTCATAAAAATCTAAGAAAACTAATTGAAAGTTGTGCAATATAATATATAATGATAAAATAAAATAAATGAAAACTTTTCTCTTTATTTAAATTTGAGTAGTTTGTCCGAAGATAGTTTGATTATGCCTTCTAGAGTCTTTGGAGTCATCCCAAAAAAGAAAAGCTAGGAGCGAGCATGATCTATTCCACGTACCCAAGTCTTGTCAAAGCCCAAGTTGAAGCTGCTCTTGCCAAAGCTCTTTAACCATTGTTTAAAGAATAGAAAATATAGATTAGATTAGATTACACATATATTGGTTCAACAGTTGCTTTCAACTCACATGGCTTATTTGAGGTCATGCAAAAGAAGTATATCGAAATACAAGAGTCAACACGGGGTAATCGGCTTGGTGGATAGATGTGATGCTTAGGTCGAACTTTTTTTAATGAGTCAAGTACGAGAAGATTGTGGATCTGCGTCATTAAATATGCGACAAGAAAAAATTGCATCACCATAAAATAATTTCCTATGCAAAACTATTGTGTCGTATTTTATTGTAACAAAAAGAAGACACTACTACGACACTAAATTGTTTTATCAACGGTGCTAATATATTTAGCAACACATATTCTCTAATTGTTGATAAAAATATGCACATCAAACACAATTCGTGACATAAAAAAGTTTTGCATCATTAAAGTAGGATGCACCAAACCAAATTAGCAACACATGAAGGTCAAATGTTGCTAATTTGGTGACATATTGAGGATCATGTGGGCCAAATGTCACTAATTTGGAAACATAAAATTACGCACTTGTCTAGTGTCATTAAAGAGGTGGGCAAAAATCCAAATTTGTGACACTAAAGAAAATAGTTTGATTGATTAGTAATTGATATTAAAATACAATATTGTGTCGCCTTTTGTGACAAATTGAATATGGATTAACGACATAGTTTGAAATTTATGTCTCTTTAATATTGTCCATAGTCTTGTAAAATCTGTGGGCATCAAAATCACTTACTATTAATTCACATCTATAAGAAATCAATTCACACATATCATTATCTATCTATTAATACAATTTTCATCTATTTTACAAACTATTCTTCGTTTTCAATTTTCATTTATATTCTTATTGCCCTCTATTTGAAAGAGTTTCAACCAATATTTTAAATCATTCAGCCAATCTTTTTAAAATAAAATAAAAGAATAAAATATTCAACTGAAAAGGAAAAAAAATTCTCAACTATCCATATATATTCTTTATTTTTTTCTTTTTGATTTAGTTTATACTCTTTCAAAATAGAAGCAAATAATGAAATATTTTTTTATCATTACAGTCTTTGAGGTGTTAGACCCATTACAAATTGTCGAATCGTATAACTCAGGTAGTTTATCTACTTCATGATCAATTATTTCATTCTTAAAACACTAAATGTGGGTCCAAGCGGGATGTTAGAAATTGAAAACCAAACTGGTTACGACTTGGGCATGGCTCGCCATCATCTTCTCACTCGAGCATTTTCCATATACCAAGAACGATATAGTATTTATGTAAACCTACTTGCTTCCGATTGTATGTTATGTAATGTCAATAAAATAATAATATTTTGTTATGTAATGTTAATAAAATAATAATATTTTGTATGTTATGTTATCCAAGATTGTTTGTTATGTTTGTAATAGCAATATAAATTTTATGATGAGTTGTTTGTTATGTAATGTTAATAAAATAATAATATTTTGTATTTGTCATCTAGAGGTTGTTTGCTATTTTGTAGCAGCATTTGTAATAAAAAATTTACATTACATTAAACTAGTATAATTTTCCTCATCACTAATAATTATCTATAGTAGCAATTGTAAGATTTTTCAATATAATCTTTTAAAATTAATTTTGTTTACTAAACAAAAAATTTAAATTATAGTACTAATTAAATTAATAAATATATAAATTTAAAATAATACAACAAATTAAAGTCAAACATAACGATGCATGCGTCGCTGAATATNCAATGACAAAGTGTGTCGCTAAAGATTGAATAAGTTCAAAAAAAAATTTCAAAAATAACAATAGAAATAGTGACTCAATTCATCACTAAAAGTAATTAGCGGCGTTTGCATCTCTAAATACCAAACAATTTTTTAAAAAATTGCGCCACAAATAGTGATGCATTTCGCCGCTTAAAGTATTTGGCTACGAAATGCATCTCTAAAGTGTTTTCATTTTCAAACAATTTAAAATAAATAGCATCGAAATCAGCAATAAAATTCTTTGCTACATATTTTTAAAATTGATGTGATTTTTCCAATCAATTTTTCACACAGTGAGCCTGGAAAATTTTGCAAAATTTTTTTTGTGTCACTAATGTTTTCCAACTTCAAAGATAGTTGATTTAACGACAAAAAATAATGCGTCGACATTTATATTCTACGATGTTTTTTTGCATTTTTTATTAGCGTTTTTATTATAGTAGTCTCTCTATTCAAACTTTCATTTTGAGTAAGTTCAGCCTTAATCACTTCACTAATATTAGTTAGTTCCTAAAGTTTGCCTACAACTATCACATAGAGATTGTAACAATCCAAATGATCCCACTACATCAGAATCTTTTCGACATTGCTCGCCACTACTTTACGTTTACCCATGGTTGAAAAAATAAAAAATTTAGTCGAAATTTCACCGGAATTTCATTTTTTTAAGAGTTGGATATTATTTTCTACTCCAAAAAAAAGGGGTAAGATTTCCATAATTTCCATTGAAATTTCTGAAATTTCCACAATATTTCCATCGAAATTTCTATAGTAATTGCTTCACAATCTGGTCAAAATTTCCATAGAAATTTTTGATATTTCCGTAGAAATTATGGAAATTTAAATTGTTAAATTTTTAAAATATGATATATTTTTAGGGTTTAGGGTTTAGGGATCTAGGCATCCATCATCTAATCTTCAATAAAAACAAAACCAATAATGAAAATGAAAGCCATTCTAAAGAAATTGAAAGTAAAAATGATTACAATTTTGAATATAAAAATATAATATGCTTCCATTCAAAAATTAAGAACCGGCATTGCTTTCTTTTCAATTAATATCCATCATCTAGTTTTCAAGTAATAACTCATGGATATATTCTCAAACTCAACCATCAGAGGTTAGCAGTTATGAACAAAGTCAATCAACATCATATCCATATCATGATTATCAGCAAAGACAATCACATGAAATATTAGATCCATATGGTTGGCATGTTAACAATTACATGCAAAACTATAAAGGATATGTGTATTTTGATCAATATTTTTCTCAATACACAACTAGAAATGAGGATGAGGAAGATAGTGAAAATTTTCAACAACCAAAAAATTCTATGTGGTATTGTCTTATATTTAAGTAATCATGTACTTGTATTATTATTATTATTATTATTATTATTCTGATTAATGAATAATTCATTACTTAATTAATAACATTTTTGTTCTTATCAGCAAATACTATAAATCTCTTAATTATGATAAATATGATTTCCACTCAATATTTTTACAATTTTTATAGTTAAATTGATAAAGTATTTAATAAATAAACATATCTTGAAGTTTCATTAAACATTTTCATAATTTTCTATAAATTTTCGTTATTTCTTTTGTATTTTTGTCGATATCAATATTTTGTCAATATTTCTGTATTTTGAACCTTTGATATTTCTGTCGATACCGGTATTTTAATCCTTGCGTTCACCTAGCACTAAAAAGGGCATGCATGGTATGATTAGACCTGGCAAATTTCAACACGACCCGTTAACACGACACAAACACGAATAATTTTTTAAGGGTTTGGGTTTGTCTGAAACGGATTAGGTTGATAGCGGGTAAACCCATTATGAACCCGTTATCTTAACGGGTTGACCCGTGAAAATCCGTTAGACCCATTAAAGACCTATTAGTCCTTAATGGCAATTTAATAATTTAATAATAAATAAAAACTTAGTTTACTAATAAAGTTAGATGTAGTATAAGATTTAGTATGTACAAAAGATTGGTTTTTTGGAAATGAAAGTAATTTACATTTATATTTATATATATATTACTATTTTTTTAACATGAATATTTCTAATTTTATTATATATTCAGTTTTAAATGATACCATTAATTTAGAAGAACTCACATAAGATGTCATTACATCGAGTGTTGAACAAGCTAAATTAGGACAATGTTCTAACACATTTTCTATTGATGATTAGAGGTATTGAAATTTGAGTGGTATGCATTATTTAATTTTTCTATATCAATTTGAATAATAATATACAATTTAACTTTTGTTTTTTAGGTGTTTTGCCTTTGATGTTGTGCTCATTATTGTTGAAGATGTCATATGCATCGGATTGTTTATGCAAAAAATAAAAATGCGGTTGAAATTGAATATATTTATGTATTATTGTTATTTCAAACAATATTGTTTTAGATTTTTATTATTCATTTGTAGAAGAATTTAAGTATTACGTTTATGTGGTTTGTTATTTTTTAACATGTATTAAGTATGTTGTTTTAGTTATTATTTTTTATTCAGAAAAAGATATAAATATTTATGTTTATCTGTGCTTCATTATTTTTTAGTATAGACTATGAATTACAAATCAAATATATTTTATTTTTTAAAAAATAATTTTAAAAATAAGTTAACGTATTAATTTTATGAATGTATTTGAGTTTTCATATTTTAACACGAAAATTAAATAGGTCAGATTTAGATAATAAAATTTTGACACGAATACTACACGATATAAACACAATACGACATTATACATTGTCTAAGTCTAGGTACGATGTATAAGAATGTGGAATTGTACTATTTTATTCAAAACTTGTGTTTGGCAGCATATGGAATGCAATTCTAGGCGGATAAAATCATAAGTAGGCCCCACATTTTACACACTTTTCACCAAATAACTAAACGCATAAGGGATTTACCCAAAAAGAAAAAAAAAACTAAACGCATAGGGGTAATCTAAACCCATAGGGTCATGGTCTCTGTCAATGTGTTATATTCAATTATTTTTGTGTCTAGTACAGTGTTTGTGGCGTTTTTTATTAATGTTTATTAGATCCAATCTTATTTGTTATATTTTTTTTTTTACTTAAATCAATACATAAACTAAATATTTTGAAAAAAAATATTAATTTTTTAAAATTTTACATGATTAATAATTGTTAATTTAAAATATTATAAATTAAAGCTATATTAAATATTCATCAAAACTAAAAAAAATAATATATATTACTATTGCCAATTTAAAAATATTTCAAATTAAAATTGTACATCCAACATAAATAATAATAAAAAAAATTTAAAAAAAGTCATCAATATATAAATAGATATAAAAAAGTCATTTTCTAAAATAATAAGATATGAATTTCATTATATTATTGTATTAACACATTCTAACTCATTTTTTATAGTGTGATACTGAAATCTAATTTGATATAGCCGTTTTAAAGTTTTAAATTATGGTGTTGTATTGTTAGGTATAGATAATATGGTGTAATATTTTATCCGGCCCTATTTAGACCACATTGGACATGTTTGGAACGTTGGAGATGGGGACCGGATTGGATTTAGAAATCCGGTCCTCTCCTTAACTGCTGTTTGGCGTCGGTCGGACTAGGATTTCTCAATCCCATTTGCGAATCTGGTTAGGCAACTTATGCCTGTGGCCGAAACCTCCTCGCATACACGGGTTACAAGCGGACTCGGATAATCAAGCCCCTCTCCAGCCGCGTCCTCCAGAAAATCTCCCTCTCCAGCTCCCCCTCTCCATAGCTCCCCCTCTCGACAGCTCCCCTTCTCCAGCAAAGCTCCAGCTCCCCCTCTCCAGCAAAGCTCCACAGCTCCTTTGTCCTCTCCACAGCTCTCCCTCTCCAGCCGCGTTCCACAGCTCCCTTGTCCTCTCCACAGCTCCCCCTCTCCAGCTGCGTTCCACAGCTCCCATGTCCTCTCCACAGCTCCCCTGTCCTCCAGCAGATCCCCGAAGGAACCCAGACCGGCTCCCCGAAGGAACCCAGACTGGCTCCCCGAAGGAACCCAGATCGGCTCCCCCTCTCCACAGCTCTCTCTCCTGTTCTCTCCAGCAGCTCGACCAAGGATCCCAGTTCGGCTCCCCCTCTCGACAGCTCCCCCCTTTCCTCTCCAGTAGCTCGACCAAGGATCCCAGATCGGCTCCCCCTCTCGACAGCTCCCCCCATTTCCTCTCCAGTAGCTCGACCAAGGAACCCGAGGTGTTTTGCTTGATTTTTGCTGAATTTTTGCTGGATTATGTTTGCTGAATTTAGGAATTTTGTAATTTTTGCTGAATTTTGGAATTATTGCTGAATTTGTTGCTGAATTACATAGTTTTTGGAATTTGTTGGAAATTTTGGAATTTTGCTCGAATGGAAATTGGAATTTGTTGCTGAATTTTAGAATTTTGGAATTTTGCTGAATTTTGCTCGAATGGAATTTTGGAAATTTTGAAATGTTGCTATTAAGAAGTGATTATAATTATATTTATCATAACCATATTTGTTGCTAATTTCCTATAAATAGCTCTATTGCTTGTATTGCACAAACACACATAAGAAAAAAAAGAAAATGAAGTAAATCTACTAAAGATCATGTGGAATTTTGGAATCACCATGCTCTCTTTGACTCTTCAACTCAGCCTCTTCATTAACACCGTGCAATACAACCAAAATACCACCCTAAAATGCCATTGTAGCCAGTCCCAACTGAGTATAAATTAAAGCTTTCAAATATCTGATTGTTAGGAAGAATTGATCAGAGAAAATTGTTTACAGTCATTTCCTTTTTTAAATTTACTCCTACCAAGTGCAAGTTTATTACCAAAAGTTAGCAAAATACACCAGAAAAGTCTTTTACAATTAAAGTCCTACTAATTAGGTAACAAACTGTCACCTTCTTCCAATTCAAATAATTTAACTATATTACTTTCTACTCCTACCAAGTGCAAGTTTTTTTTTTTCTTTTTTCCTACCATTTCCTAGCAAGTAGCAACTAGACAAACAAACCCAACATATCTTTTTTTTTTCTTGCTAAAGATCCTTCCTTTCTATATTTGTGAATGATACAAGTCATCTTGAAATTGGATCAATCATGACAGAGAATGAAACATTANACTATTATGTTTACTTCTTATTTTTTGTGCAAATATGATGTTTTGTTTTTTTTTCATTATTGTGCCTTATATTATGTATATTGTTTAGAACCTAAAATTCATTAATAAAATACTTTTTTTAGGGTTATATAAATGGATGAGCAACAAAGGAAAAATTTATTGTGGTTGATTGCAAAAAGGATGTATTTGGAAAAGATATTCAAGATAAAGGTGCATATAATGATGGTCTATATTTGGATGCAAAAGCATTTGGAAACAAAGACGCTTAAGAATCGAGCATTCACTAGGCATGAAACTCGACTAAGTGTTTTAGATAATATTAAGGTCATAGTGACATTGAATGTGTCAATCAACTTAGAATGGATAGGAACACATTCGGTTTGCTATGTGAATTATTACGTCCGGATCCACATCTTAAAAAAGATAGTGTGGTTACCTTAGAGGAACAAGTGTATATGTTTTTACATGTACTCGCTCATCATGTCAAGAACCGAACCATTGGAAATAGATTTCAGCGTTCAGAGGAAACTATTAGTAGGTTTTTTAACTCGGTGTTGAATGGAGTATTGCGGTTGCAAGGTCACCTATTAAAGTCTCCAGAACCAGTACCTGCTAACTGTACCGATGATAGATGGAAATTTTTTAAGGTATATTTATACATTTTCATTTTTTGTTATCTTACTATATAAATAAATGTAATATGACTTACAAAATTTATTATAATCAACTGTATAGAATTGTTTAGTAGCATTAGACGGAACCTTCATAAAGGTTCATATGGCTGAGGCTGACAAACCTAGATATCGAACACGAAAAAGAGAGCTTGCTACTAACGTATTAGGTGTTTGTGATCAAAATATGATGTTCATATTCGTATTACCTGGGTGGGAAGGTTCAGCTTCTGACTCTAGAGTCTTCAGAGATGCGCTTAGTAGACCAACTGGGTTGAGAGTTCCATCTGGTAAGAACAAACTGTGATGGTTTACTGTTTTTACTAAAAATTAGTTCTGTGAGATAGAATCATAACTTATTAATTATTCATGTTAGGTTATTATTATCTTGTGGATGCCGGATACACAAATGGTGAAGGTTTTCTTGCACCATTTAGAGGAACACGTTATCACCTTTCGGAGTGGAGAGTTGGTGGTGCACCACAAAATCGAGAGGAATACTTTAACATGAAGCATGCATCTGCACATAATGTAATTGAAAGGTGCTTTGGATTACTTAAAAAGCGCTGGGCCATATTAAGGAGTCCATCTTTTTATCCAATCCAAACACAGGGGAGAATAATCACTGCATGTTGTCTTCTACATAATCTTATTAGGAGAGAAATGTCAAGTGATCCAATTGAACTCGATGTAGATGAAATGCAAATGTCAAACCGATGATAGTAGGCAATGATCCGATCGAATCTATTGAGGCATCAAATTAATGGACTGAGTGGAGGGATAATTTAGCTACACAAATGTACGCTGAATGGACGGCAAATAGGAATGATTAAAACTATTTATGACTTTTATTTGCTATGGAATTTGAATTTTGTATTAAAATGGATGTTGAATTATGAATATGTTTGTTGGCTTGAATAAACTGCTACTTGTATGTTTTTGTATTAATTACATGTCAAATTAAATTTGTACTTTTGTTTTTGCCTTTTATTGTGAAGCTGGTTGAATATGCATAGTGCGAGTAGTAGCCATGCCAACCCACAATCAAGGAAGGTTAATAGGCGTGTGTGGAGTAAGGTGGAGGAGGATACATTGCTGAATATTATTGATGATGCAGTGGCAAAGGGGTATAGAATTGAGAATGGTACCTTCAAACCTCGCACGTATAATTATATTGAAAAATCTTTAGCCAACTTATGTTTAGGATGCGATTTGAAAGCCACTCCACACATCGAATCGAAAATGAAAAAGTGGAAAAAAGATTACAGGATCGTATTCGACATGTTAAATTAAAGTGGATTTGGATGGAATGACACAAAAAAAATGTATTGAAGTCGACAGTGATGATGTGTGGGCAGACTATGTTTAGGTTAGAATAAAAAATGTTACAAATTTATTCTAACTGCTGAACTTTATTTAATTATATAGATTAATAAAGATGCTGATGGATGGAGGGATAAACCATTTCCTTTGTATGAAAGGTTGGCCAATATATTTGGACTGGATCGTGCCACCGGCCTAAATGTTGAGACTCCTGCTAACATGGCTGCAGATCCAACTGACACTGGAGAAGATGAGGAGGATTCTCCAATGTCAGTTGGCCAAACTTCATAGTCCCGGCCGACCACTCGTAAGAAGAGAACTAGACCATCTGATGTAGTAGGTAGTGGATTGGAACACATTGCTGAATCGCTGGACAAAATGATGGGTGAATATAGGGAACAATGGGATCAACTAGCCAATTCTACATGTCCTAAACTTACTCCCGAACAGCTAGAATTTTTGCGTGTTGAACTTAGGAGGCTCGGGATGTCGGTTACTGATAGAATTAAGGCCATAAATATTTGTTGTGAGAAAATATATAAATTTAATATATTTATTGGGTTAGACAATGAAGAAAAAATTATTTTTATTCGTAAGTTGCTCGGTGGGTTCATCCACTAGTTCGTAGATTTACTATGTATTTTTAAATGTCATTCTAGAGTTAGTTGTATGGATTGTTTATGTTTATGTCATCGGTTAGACGCTTTATGTTATTGAGCATTGATTTGCTTGTATGAATTGTTTATTTTATGTTATTTTATAGATATGAACAATATTAATGACAAATATGTTATGTTTATTTATTTTATTTTATAATGTTTCTAATATTTTTGTTATTTATATCGTAGAAATTATACTAATATATTTTGTTTATATGTAGATACTAATAATGGCAAATCAAAAAATATACGTTGTATTCAAAAGAAGACAACCAGTGATTTATGACTCATGGGCAAAATGTCAAGAACAAATTCATAGATTCAAAGGCAACTCTTACAAATCATACCGTTCAATAGATGAAGCAGAAATAGCTTATGTTTCACACATTGAACGGACAATTAAACAAAAAAATAATAATAAATGCTCTATTGAAAAAATGGAGATTAAGCACCCCATACCTAATTATTGAAGCATAAATCGATGTTCGTTCTTCATCGGTTTAATTGTCGGTTGCACAGTTAAAGTTGTTGTTATGAGCATACTAGCACATATGTATTAGGTTAATATGTATCTTGCTTTTTCAATTTTAGTAGTTGTTTATGTTATTGAAAACAATTATGACATATTTGTATTAAATTATGTTTAATATTTTCTTGAATGACATACTATTATGTTTTATTAAATTTATAATTGAAAAAATATTACAATATATTTTTATATATTATGTATATTTACATTAATAATTAAAATTACAATTTCTACTGTAATCCAAGAAATATAAAATATATTGAAAAATTAAATTTTTATCCAGTCCAGTTCGAAATTGTACCGAACACAGTATATAATATCCGATCTAGTCTGGTCCTGCACCAACCACAGGACAGGATTTGAAAAATCCAGTCTAGCATTATCCAGTCTGATCTAATCCTGCAAGCTATATCTGATCTAGTACGATCATGTGTACCAAACGGATCCTATAGGAATAATGATGACATTTCTATGTTACAAAGAAACCAAATTGACCAGTATATATAGAGAGAGAAGTGCTACTGTTGACGATATTTCTACCAAGAGGTGGACAATAAGCATTTGTCACCATTAATCCATGTGATTACAAGTAATCAAGCGAGATTAGATTGTTGCCCTCTTTTAAGTATTATCTTTTTTTAAGCAGTGGGTGAGAGTCTCATATTAGCAAAATCATATATACATATAAATGTAAATTTTTTATTTAGAATTCTTAATGAGATGGTGCTAAATTGTCATTAATAACTACTCTTAATGATGCAATTTTGCATAATCTATACCATATATAAGTTCCAGATTAAAAAAAAAATTATATAAATATAAATAA
>QANX01001508.1:0-47486 GCA_003254975.1 Ochetophila trinervis
TCTTAAGGCTTAAATTTCAGTATCATTTAGCACTCTGACACTGTCAGAGTTACTGACTTCTTACGGTGTAGGGGGTGTTTAAGGAATTTTCAAAACCTGGNAGTCTAATTTGAATTAGAACTTAAAAGTGGAGTGTTCGTAAAATTATCTCTTAGTTAGAAGACAATGGAAGTAAGTATCTAAGGCCAATTCGTATTTACCCAAAAAGAAAAAAAAAAGAAAAAAAAAAAGCTTAATGTTGTTCTGCATTCTATTTCGCTATTACAATACAGCTTGAGTGCCTGTGCACTCCTTCATATCTATATGTTATAATTCTACTTGTTCAACTCTTTAGCAGTTCATATAGTTGAATCTCTCATCTATTAAACATTTATATATAAATATATCAGTTAGCAAACAATAAGCATACCAATTTCAATTTGTAGAATTTAGATAACTAATGTGACATTGTTTTATTCTTTTGTTAGCAGTAACATATCTAAATTGCACTTGAGGGTGTAGTCTAGTGGTAAAAACCAGCCTAACTTTCACACTTACAAGTACAGGAGTTAAGATTCGAGTCTTAGTAGCTCCATTTGGACTCAAGTGCTCTTTTCCGCTGCTACCACAGGAGAGAGAGATTTTAGCGACACGGACTCCCATCGCGGACTCCTATCAGATTAAAAAGACGTATGGATCGGTCCACTCACTAAATACCTCATGAACCTATAACCCCGCTACAGGTACTTTATTTATTACAAAAAAAAAAAACATATCTAAAATTTAGATTATATTAATTTGTCAACCATTTATGCGTTGCTGCATCAATTAATACATGGAAGTATTGATAGATCATATATCCGGATTATATATTAAATTGTCAATCATTTATAAATTGCAACATCAATTAAAAAATAAAAATATTAATAGATCAAGAGTTAGTACTGTAGCCAGTTAGCAAATAGAGCCTCTTTTTTTTTTTTTTTTAATTTATTTATGAAATAAATATAGTGTTGCCTTACGAGTTTGATTCGTGGCCTCATAAATACTTTATAACAACAACAAAAAAAAAAGATAGTATATAATTGTTCAATCAATGATAGATATATTCCATGAATTTGTCTAATGCGTGTGTTTGGATCGGTAATAATTGTCTAATTTTGTACGTTTAAACTTCCATGACCATACAATTTGTGAGGTGCATAACTATTATCAATCTCTACCCACAAGTGAAGAACAAGATGAAGAAAAGGGTTACTACTAGCTGCTAAGTTAGACCACATTATCATGACCAAATGACCAATCGTCCATCCTAAGCCCCTACTGGATCTAATATTTGATTCAAAGATTGAAAAATTGAAGGCATGGAGACAAACACAATGTCTAAGAGGTATTTATAGCAAAGTGTGGGGGTTGTGTAAGAGTTTTTTTTTTATGACAGAAAAAAGGTCCAAGTGGGGATGAACATAGCTCTTAAGTGTCTCCTTGAGAGTTGGATTCCCTCATGCTAGCAGCAGGAAAACTGTCTTCTCAACTTCGTATTTTAGTTTCATGTTCTCATCCGAAAAGAGGAGGCACAACATTTTATTGGACCCTACACTTAGGGAAAAAAAAAATGTTACCTTTTTCGACATACACAGTAGTTTGTTCTTCTTCTGTCAGATTAATTTAATGTTTCTCAGCAGCATCTTTGCGCTTTCTGGCCAGCATATCTGAATCTGATATTTCCTCTCTCTCTATATCAACCATAGTCTCTGTCTCAAGTTTCAACAGAGAGATTAATTGGAAAGTGTTAAAATGAAACTAAAAGTAGATATAAAATTGTAATTCTCCATTTCAGAACTTAAGTAAAAGGAAATAATCCACTTATAATGAATGTTTTTGAATCCAGTTTGAGAAGTTCCATAATTTTCACGACTCAATCATTTTCTAGATATCTTTATGGGCCATAAACTGACATGAAAAATTGTAAATACACAATGCATCTTTATGATAAACAGTCTGTAAATTTATTTTATCCTAGCATTATCCAACTATTATGCTAGATTTTTTAAGCTTTACTTTCTAAAATCTTATTGGAAGAAATGATTATCTAGCTATCAGCTTTAAAATTTATGCAAAATTTTATGGTATATGGCCCAGTTTTCATTGACCCGTCTTCCGCTAGCGATGACACTAAAATCCAATCAGCCAGGAAAGTGAGATATCAATAAATCATGTCAATAAGAAAACAAAGAGATCTATCAGCACTACATTTATTACTGATAATAGGTTATTTGCAAGCATCATTATCGATCTTATAATTATTCTTAGATTTTTGTGCCTTAAGATTTTTCAAAATAGCTGAGGTTAAGCTCATAAATTCTCTATTAACTCTCACCCAAAAATAAAACAATCTGCAGAAAAGAAAGATAATCAAATTGAAGTGATCTGCTAGTCATCTTCAAGCTTTCTGCTCATTGATACGTAGGTTTTGGTAAGTAACAAAAGAAGAGAAGTCTTTGGAAACTAAGGGCATAAACCTAGATACCTCTAGAGCTGATGCTAGCTGGATCAACAATCAACAAAGCTTAATTAAGGACTTTAAAATGTGGTTTAGATAGAAGACTAAATAAATCCTAGGTCCATATATTTAGAGGAATCTCAAGACTGTTCGGTGAATGATGGTACTGCATGAACAGTTTTTTCTAAATTAATACTAAATCTTATAAAAGTCTAGTAACATTATTATTTCTACTACATTAAATAATATACATATAGTCCAGTATCGTTTTCTCTACGCCTGCAATCTTTTTTCTCAACTCTCTTTTACTCAAGGAGATGCTCGCAGGGCAACTAAATATTTGAAAGAAAATAACCAAGTTTGACAATGGCTCTTCTAACAGAAACACAATTTCTTTGCTACTGATGGTTATAGAATATGAACACAAATAGGTAATAATGAGGAAGGACTACTTCATTCCACATGGAAAGTTTACTGTTGCGCAGCAAAAGGAGTACTAGTACATTTTGAATTTATTAAGCCTCCCATATCAAATTATTAAATGACTGTGCTTGGACCTTTTTTCTCTTCATGTCTGAAAAATGCTGGAACACAAATAGAGTAGACTAATAATTTTGCTTCTTAAACTATAACTAAGGAAAGTAAACAGAAAAACAAACAAAGTTAAACATTATAATTTATGAACATACTTTAAAATATTTACAGTTAAACATTATATTTATGAACATACTTTAACATATTTACCAGAAAAAATAAAAGAGTTTATGCTCGTCTGCTTAGATAAGGTCTTTTAGGTTAGAAAATACCTTCACCAGGGGACTGGACCTACAAAAATCCATGGAGAATTCTAACTTTCACGAGTCTTGAATGAAGAAAAGATCAACTTCATTGTCCAATTATTCTTGTCCTTATTGAGGTCGACAAATATTCCCTACAGTCCCTACTATTCCATATGGGGTCTTCCAACCAACTAAATCGTAAGATAATAAAAATTTCAATAATGAAAACATACATCATTATCATGTACAGAAAGTACATGTGCATGAACATGTTAAAGTGGAAAATCCTAATAACACCTGACATTGGCATCTCTTCAATAATGAACATGTTCGATTGCAGTATAAAAAAACATAGTACCCAGAAAACGTGACAAATATGGAGTGTTCTACTCTATTCAACTACATGTATATATATTTGTGTGTGTGTATGGTGATCGATACTGAATTATGCAACAATACAATTCATATCCTAAAATACTTTGCACATAAAATATGTGTATGAGCAACCGATTGTCAAATTTATGGAGAGGGTCCAGGGGTCCAGGGCTATGTTCCCATTTGGCCACTTGATTTGATCTTGACAGGGAATAGCCAACCAAGTTTGTAACCATCTCCATGTATCTCTCTACCAACCTCTTCTTAGAACATAGGAAGTATTTGATATCTTTCTCATAAATAGCTTACTGAGAGACTGATAAGAAGCTAATTTCTCACATTCTCACAAACAAAGTGATCAAACCTCAAATCGAGATACATTGAAGATGAAGGTAAATTTCATGTTTTTGTTATATCTGGGAGAACCAAAACTAACCCAATTCTAAATTTGTTGATCTTTGTACGCCTTTATTTACAGTTACTAGGTTGGATGCATCGTAAGTTTCGCCAAAATAGCAACGAACCACTTAAAGATTTTGCCATCGGTAAGTCCTGATTTGTCAGATTTTTTCTTGCTCAAATGTTCCACAAGGTGTACATTTCCTAAAGAATGTCATCAAAATCATTACTATAACCATGCATGACCACATGCTGCGTACTCCACCCATAGACTTGTTTATACATCTAGAATTCTACAATTGCATAAATAATGTACTGCAAAATTTGTAGCTATTCTGGAATGACAGCATTTAACACAATCAAAAAGTTCATGATCTTCATTATGGAATTATGCCGCAGAAGAACTCTGCAAAAGACAGCACTTTCCACGTTGGATTCCTTCTTATAATTAGAAAACAAGATCACAAAAGAACCCAACAAACATCATATAGCCTAAGAACTGAAAAGCAATCACTTAAAAGAGAAATCAATATTAAAAACAAATTGAAGAGTAAAAGCCCCTGTGACATTCCCCCAGATACTCAACAGTATTTCCTAGTTACTTGAGACCTTCCAAATCCTTTGAACATGTATTTTTATTTTTTGTGTCAGGGAATTCTTGTGCTTGTCTTTCAGGGCAGCCATCACTTGATGATCAACAGTACTACCCGAAACCAAATTATGGAGCTAAACCCTTCAAACAAACCCAGAGGGACCAACACCTTCGAAAATCCTTCACTGGCATAGAAGCAGTGAGGGTAGAAGAAGACGACTATGTAGAGGAGGAATCATCAGCTGCAATGTCTGAGCTCTTCCATGGCTTTCTTGCTATTGGTACTCTTGGCTCAGAACAAGCAATGGCAGACCCATCAACACCAACCTTTGCCATATCAGTTGAAAATATAACTGAAAAAGAAACTGAGGTTACTGAGAATGAATTGAAGGTCATCAATGATGAGCTGGAGAAAGTTCTTGGAGCTGAAGCTAAGGATGATTGTTGCGATGAATCATCTGGAAGGAATAGTCATGTCAGCACTGGAAGAAGCAGTCATGGTAGCATCATTACTCTTAGTGGCAAGCCAATAGAAGCCTCAGACAACAATGGGAATGGAACTATAGTCTGCCCACTCCAGGGATATCTATTTGGGTCTGCAATTGAATTGTCTGAAACAACAACAGTGGCAAAGAAGGAACATAGGACATCTCTTGGTGAGCTGTTTCAGAGGAGCAAATTAACAGAAGAAAATGGCAGTGGGAAAAGTGAGAGGGAAGAGAAGCGATCAGACAAGGAAGCAGAAAAATCTGCTATGCACCTGATGAAAAAGAAGCTGAAGAAAAGAATACTCAATGCTTCTTCTCGCAGCTCAGCAGCAGCTGCTGGTGGACCTGTTGATTCTGCTTCAGCAGAAACAAAACTGCACAAGGTACATGTACTAAACACAGCTTCTATATTTGAAGTCTTTGCTTAAGTTGTTACCACAGAGTTATTATGGACAAATTTACGTTCCACTTAAATAAAAATAGCTTTTTAGGATAACCTATCTTGTCTTCCTTGAAATCTGAACATTGAAAGACACTGCTGACTATCACAGTGTGGACTAGATTAAATGTCCAAGGATCAACAGATAATAACAATATCAACTTATGTTCAATGTAATTCTTCTTGTTATTATGTCCATGCAAAGTTAATATATACATGTATGCTTCAAACTCTTGCTTGAACAGGGTAGTTTTCTTAGAAGTTTAGTTTTATGGCGTCTCATAGTCTTGTTCATGAACTTCAGATTGAGTTCTTTTGGTATGTGGTTTGTAGATCCTTCAAATGTTCCACAGGAAAGTTCATCCGGAAAACTCAACAGGTGGACAGAAATCTGGTAAGGCTCAAAAGAATGAAAAACAAAAGAAAATTCCCCATGATGGCAGTGGCAACAATGGAGATCAGGTCCAACAAGATGAAGATATCATCTTATGTCCTCAACGAGCCCTTCTAAAGCAGAATATACGACGCTACAAGAGCCAATCTAACCCACCCCAATTCACGCTTAGCAGCATTGATTCAAATGGGAACAGGGAACACTGGATCAAAACAGATGCAGACTGTAAGAATTTCTACAGAATTTTTTTTTTTGCTCAGTTATATTAATTTGGGAACCAGCCTAATTGAGGTCCAACTTTGCATCTCATAAGGAAGTAAAATAAATAAATAAATAAAATGGAAACTGATCCTTTCTGATTAATTGAACCCTTCCCTGAACACTGTGCATCTAAAACACTCTTTTGACTCAAAAAACACTTTGGGTACTAAATACTTTATCAAACTTCTGCATTAACCATACTGATTTTCACTTCTGTTTGTGGTTTGTTGTAGACCTAGTGTTGGAGCTGTGAAAAACAGAGAAGCAAGTTGGTTGGTTTTGAAATGCAAGCCTGAATGGGTAAGAAGTAAAGTAATATTGTGTTCGTAAAATTCACCTTAAATGGGTAATATTATTGGCGATTAGCATGCAAAGTTATGGTTGTTAGAGAGCTAAAAGTGGTCCATTTGGAAGAATAAATAAAAAGAAGTTACTCTTCTTCCTAAGCTATACCTGTGAGTGTGAGTCAGTGAGTGGTTGGTTATATGTAAAATGCAAGGTTTATATTCTTGCAGTACTCAAAGCATTAATAATAAGGATTTCGAAATGTCATTTACAAACAACCTTCTGTGAAACTCCATTTCCCAATAATTTCTTTTCCCCGGCAACAAGAATCATCATGAACGACAAGCAAAAGGGCAGAGAGTACATTTCACTAGTGTCACTTTGTACTCTAAATTTCTATAAACATCACTAGTATCATTTTCCTCCTTTTCATTTTTCGTTATATAATATATATATATATAAGTGAAAAATCGATGCAAAGTCGGAGAAACTAAATCTATAGTAAATTATTATACCTTTCAAAACCGGCAAACGTCCTCAATCTACAGGTCAGATTTGTGTCGTTTCCTGAAAAGCAATGATCGATTTTGTGAAGACGAACAGTTTCCTTTAGTCTATAAGGAAACGGCAGGTCGTTTAGATAATTTGAGCTCACATTCGTTAGACCGTCTTCATTCGCAGCCACTGTTCAAGAGAGATTCAAACGTAAGAAAAATAACAGTGAAACAGTTAATTTGGAGAAGCTGATTTCGGAACATTAACGACGCAAAGTCAGAACAATAAAAAAATGTACAATCAGAAGAAGACGATCGCAAAGAGTCAACAAAATCACACCAGAATGATTTTGTACATATATATATGTTTTTTTGTGTGTGGTATGTATGTATATATATAGATACATGTATATGCTGGATATCTATCTATATAGAATTTCCTACTTCATGATGCAATTGTACAAAGATTTTAAAATTGTACTATCAGAATTCAGAAGTTTGATTAAATATATAAGGGAAATTTTGTCATTCGCTATATGTGACACATTATTTCTTATAAAGCAAAATGCTAGATGACGTTTGGTTTCTGAGAAAGTAAAAGGAAAATAAGAGAATGCGAAAGTTACTCTGGACGGTTTCGAAATTTTTTCAGTTTCAGCAATGGATTGGATAATGGTCGAGCTTATCAATATTTTTCATTATCTTCCCTGTAAAAAGAGCTTACATAATATTTTTAAGGGTTGAAAAAGAAAAACTCATACAAACATTTAAATTTTATGTTATTTTATTTTTAGAATTTTTTCAAATTAGATTTAACAATACCATTTAGCATAATTTAAAAGCTTAACCTATATCAGGAGTCTGTTTTTTGTGACAAATATTTTCAGATTAGTGACAATTTAGATGTAAATTTTATCATGTTTTAGCTATAGAATAACTGTATATAATTCTGATAGACTGTTCTGAAAGACTATTTTTTAAAATTTGAGTATAAAATGCACATAATCTATACACCAGACAATTGGAGTGTAATGTTAAAAAAGTTGACAACGTTGTCCAGTATAATATTTATGTATATAATATATATATATATATATATATTATAAATTCATTTTTACATTACTTGAATTGAATATGTGAAAAGGAATTTTTCTATATTACAATTATTAAATTGATTGCACTGAAATAACTGTTTATAAATAAAATAGTATTATAAATAAATAGAATAATATTAAAATTTTAATTATTTTATTTATAAAAATATTATTTAATATAAATTTTAATAATATTAGTTTGTTTATAAATAATATTATTTTATTTATTAATAAATATTCACTGTTTTAATATATCTATTTTAAATGTATGTACTAGAAAAATTCTTAGTCAGACAAATCTTTGCCCCTATGTGGAAGAAAATGGTTGGTACTAATATACGTAAGCAACTAAAAGCTTCATGAGCAAGCAGCGCTAGATGATGATGATAATCTGGCACATACAAGTCAAATCAGCTAAAAATCCATATCACCTAATTGCTTTGAAAATCAGGCCATATCGTGTAAAGTTTGCAATAATTTGTCCGCTTGGAAATGGAAACCAATCTTATTTTATGATTATTTCCACTGTTTTTTTCATATAACCTCCAAACGTCCAATCATGAGGGTGTAGCCATGTGATAGAAACCAGCTTATCCATCACACTTGTTTGTAGAAATTGCAGGTTCGAATCTTAGTAATCCCACGTGACTCATATGTTCCTCTCCTCCGCTACTGCGTGAGAGGATGAGAGGTTCCAACGATACGGACCGCCAATAGCGGACTCCCATGAAGTTACAAAAGACGTCTGGTCTGACCCTCTCGCTAAATTTCTCCTGGGCAACCCCGCTACGGATATGCCTTTTTTTATTTAACAAAAAAAAAAAAAAAAACCTCCAAACGTTCAATCTAGTGTAGTCCAGCCTCCTAAACGGATTCTTCAAGCATAGCGTAACAAGATTCAGTGGTTCGAACCAATCCAAATAGATCTTTATGAAGTTATCGACCAAATTTTGATACTAACTGAGTTTAAAGCATCTATAAATATACATGTAATGTTAACATGCAAAGCATGAACAAGAGCACAACTACAAATATACACCCATAGATACACAGAGACACACCATGAATATACATACGTTTAGAGACACCATGTATATACGCAGACGTGCACATTCATATGTAGGTATGTATGCAGCGGCATAATCCCTGTGGATTACAGTTTGCCAGAGCTGATCACAAGACAAGACTTTTCTACAGTATAACAATATAAAATAGTTATATCATATAACTATCATTTATAAATAAAATAACATTGTTCATAAATAAAATAATATTATTCGTACATAAAGTAATATTATTTATAAATAAAATAACAATATCAAAATTCGTACTAAAGTGACATTTTCAATAAATAAAATAACAAAATTTTTAACGAATGAATATTAATATTAATATGTTACTCCGTTTATGAACAATGTTACTTCATTTGCAAATAATGTTACTCCATTTATAGATTTAGATGTTTTTCAGTACAACCATTTTAGTGGTGTAGAAAGACCCTATTTATTGTAGAATGGAAAATTCTTTGCATAGCTTATTAACAACAGGTTTATCAATCTTAATTAATAATAATAATAATTAGCAAAAGTTCATTTCTTTTACAACTATGACCCAAGAATTTTGGTGAATGAACCAAAAGAAGATGTTTTGAGAAACAAATCAGAACCAAACCACGAGGAAACACCACAAGCCACTAGCATGTGCCGTCCATGTAATTTACCAGCAATTCCTGAACCATGCCTCTATCAGGAATCTTCCCTGCAGCACCATATATGGGAGCTAAACCTCCATCTTTTGGACCTGGATTTTCTTTCACCTAGAAGAAAAAATAATTGAAAAAGAAAAAAAAAACAAACAGGTATAACACATTGATATATGGAACAGATAAGCTAAAAAAACAATCAACATTTATGCCTATGACCAGTATTATGCCCTCAACAAAGTAATATAATCTAAACTTATTTATTAATAATTTAACATCACAACACTGATCACAGCCAGAGATGGTCTGGTATTTCCATCATCTTAAAATGATCACTTACAGTTTTCACAGATTCCCTCAAATCCCTAAGGAAGTCTTCAACAACTGGTACATGTTGAAGCGTTATGCATATATGAATGCTGATTCAGCCATTACAGGAAACAAATCAGGTTTTAGAAATAGATAAGTCCGCTCAAGAAATGAAGTTAATTCCTGCTTTGCAAATAATATTCATGTATTTTCTTTTGCATACGCTTTGAGAGAGAGAGTCACCTGTTGGGTCTCTGCAGTGCATTTAAATGCCAGCCTTTAGATGTCATTATATCATTAACTTCAAATATGTCCAAAATGTTGGATCCAAATGCAACAATTGTCATATCTGGCCTTCCAACTATAAACAACTCTGGAATTTCCTTTGTCCTGCACACAGAATGGTGGTATACTCAAAAAATGCATCTCCCTGACTTTAAAATGGAGGGTGAAAAAGCAACTCTAAAAAGAAATTAGAGATGTGAAAAGAAAACATACCCTTTCTGTATTTGCTTCGATACATCCATAATTTGTTTGGTGTTTTCCAAGTACCCTATAGAATGTTAGATTGTAAAGGTAAGATAATAAGCCAAGCTGCCAAGCATTTAAAACATATCTAGGATATATATATATATATATAAGTACATTTGTAAATGGGTTAGCAACATTGTCACCTTCTTCTCCCAAAGACATCATAGATGCCCATGCCCCAGCTATTAAACCACCAGGCCTGCTTCCAGCAATGGTTGGAGATACATACAACCCTCCCGACCACTCAGTAACTGCAACATGAATATAACAAGATGGAAAATCAAGGCCATAAAGTATAGATTACGGACCAAAAAAGCTAGGAAGGGAGCTGATAGCAGTCTCTTTAAATTGATTTCAGAAACCATAGAAAGAAGTAATCTTCAAGTATATATAGGTTACTCTCTTTATTCTATGATATTACATTAAGCTAAGATTTTCTTTTGTCTTCACAAAATGAACATATAGCTCCAACCAATTGTAATAAAATACTAAATTTCTATATGTTCCTGAAAGGATATCCGAAAAGCAACTCCCTGCTTACAGGGTATATGAATCTATTCAGCATATACAAAATGGAACAAATAAGAAAGGAATAGGGTAGCATTCAGCAAATCCATAAATTGTTCCTTTGACTATGATATCCTAAAAATTAAGAAGGCTTCCATGGTGTACAACAATTGATCCAATCACTACAATGCTCTATAAAAGAAAAGCTCACCTAACTTAAAAGAAAAGATGCAACCATAATAAATATTAAAAAAGTAAAAGAGATAGTAAGGAAAATGTAATCTTACCAGCAACAAATTGATTCTGCTTATAAATAGAAAGCCAATAATCGCACCAGCCAAGATGTCACAGATAGAAAGAGCACATTAGAAAAGGATTTACATAAAACTTAAGAAAAGAATAATAATAAGGTAATATCTAAATGAGCAGTCCAAAAATCTTAAATTGAAAAAAAAATATATATATATATATATATATTATCCAAGTCAATTAATAGATTTGAAGAGTACTACAGCTATAACACCACACATAAAAGCAGACAGTAGCTGTAAGTGATGAAAACTGGTACAAATATCTAAATTGGAATTTCCACCAGCTCAAAGATAAAACTAATGCCAAAAAAAAGAGAAAATTATAATAATAATAATAATCAACCAGATCCAAAAGTATACCTTTCTAATGTCATGATTTCTGTACAGAACCACACTCGTTCCTTTTGGTGCCAGCCCATATTTATGCACATCCACTGATACTGAGGTCACTCCTTTCACAGAAAAATCAAATGGTGGTATAGGATACCTGAAGATAAAATTTATGAATTTGAATTTCAGCCTGACGAAACTTGTCAAACATGCACAGGGAACAGCTTCTCAAATTTCACACATGGCATTGGTTGCAAATATATATGGATAATTCTATACAAGAATGATTTGCAAGAAGATAGGCTTATGTTAAAAAAGGCAATACTGGAAGATATTGAATGACAGGATTCAACTTTACAACAAGATTCGGATAATAAAAAATTCATGTAGACATACCCAAGCTTGCGAGCAAAAGGCAACACAAAGCCACCAAGACAAAGGTCAACATGAAGACATATTCCATAGCTAGAAGCTAATTCACCAAGCTCCTGTAAGGTAAAAGAAAAACTCATATTTTCTTCGATCAAGATAAATTCACTAGGTAAGTTAATGACACGTGCCCTTTCTGACTCCCCTCCTCTCTATCTCTCTCCCCAAACAACCCAAAAAAAAAAAAAAAAGAGGCCAAAAAACACACATCAGCGGCAAAAGAAACCAGAAAAAGGCCACACCTCAATGGGGTCAATGATGCCATGAGGGAAACCAGGTGCTGATCCAACAATCTGCAATGTCAGACAATCTAGAATGGTTGAACTAGTAAACATAAATCTCAGTTGGGAAAGCTGCCTTGATACACAAGAGAGGCCAAAATTTTCCTTCTTTTCAGAGGGACTGGAACAAAAATGCTTATTTTCATTAACAAAATCACAGAGATCCAAAGATATATGAAGTATGAGAGGAATAAATACTTTTGAATACATACCAAAATAGTATTTCGATTAATATATCTTCTAATTGCTTTGACATCTGCTTGAAACTCTTTATTTACAGGGACACGCCACAACTTAATGTTAAAATATTGTGCAGCCTTGTCATAAGCTGAATGTGCAGATACAGGTATTATCCTGAGCTTGAGAAGAAAATATCTTACATAATTAAGTGCAAAATAACAGAATAGAAAATATATAATTGGTGAAATAAAGGAAAAAAGGACACTACATTTCGGGTTTAGATATTCCTTTTGTGGCTTTCATGTAATCACGTGATGATTTCACTGCTAATATTATGCTTTCAGTTCCGCCTGAGGTCATGTTTCCACATATTTGTCCTCCAGAAGACTTTTCTTTTCCTCCAAGCAGTGCGGCTGTCATTGCAACCACTTCTGCTTCATAGCGTGCCACACTCTGGAATACATCCAAATGCAATGGATTGGTATGTGCAAACCTGAATCAAGTTTCAAAAATGAAGTTCAGACAAGAGGTAAATCTTGGCAACCGTAGTTGTGTATCACAGAAAAAATTATTTAAGATTCACCTTCTTGACTGCAAAAAATCATGACAACATCAATGAATCATGGTCCCAAACAACATCTCGACAGACTAAAAAATTTATGAAGAAGGTTGTCAATATCTTGTGTAATTCCAGGTATTTTGCAGTGAAAATCCACAATACAGAACACTACTTTCAGATTCTTAAACATTCCAAAAATAGGCACAAACTGAAAAACTTATGTTAATGCCAAATGTTGAAACTTTCTCAATGGTATACTTGGAAATTTTTCCTAAAAGTAAACCAGAAATACCCTCGTTAAAATTAAAAGAAAAAAGAAGAACAAAAAAAATAAATGAAAACAACTTTTAGATGAAAATCCCCAAATGAATCCAGTTTAGGCACAACCCAAAAAGAATAAAACAAAAAGATAAATTAAAAGGAACATTAATATCTTACTAACATTGAACATGCCTCATTAATCACAGAAAAATGTCCTTCAGATTCGCTTCCTCCAATATAGCTGGAAAAGAAAAAGAAGGAAAAAAAACAAAAACCACTCAAAATTGTGAGGTTGAAGACAGTATAGGCAAATGTTTAATGTTGATCCAAAGCTAACAATTATAGACATACACTGTACCAGAGCATTTTCCTTGCCAACTCACATCATTTCTTTTATCATCTTTCATTCTATCGATGACTCCTGCACCTAAGCCTGTGCTAGGCAACTCAGTTCTCCAACCTTCTCTTTTAGATTTACCACCAGATTGTAACTTATCAACAACCTAATTGTCCCACAAAGAGGACATCCACAAAAAAGATGCAATCATCATTTTTTGAAGAACCAAAACAAATAAATAAATCAGGAGACATTTATATATTTTAATGAAATTGAAAGAGAGAAGGGAAAAAAAAAAAAAAAGAAGGAAAATCAGAGTTTTAGCACTCCAACTTTGTAGCACCCCCAAAAAAAAAAATAAGCAAAGAGAAAAGAGAAAAAGTATATTTTTAGGAGGAGATCTGCCTTAAGTATGGTATATTATGAAAAATTTAGTAATTACTCTAACCAAGCTTAATTAGTAAATGCCGCTGGGTGGGGCAAAGCAATTTCCCACCATCATATTAAAAAGTTGATCATCAATATTTCATATTAAAAAGTTGACCATCAATATTTCAAATTAAAAAGTTGATCATCAATATTTCAAGCCCTTACATTATTTAAATTTGGCTACACCTCAACAATCTCTCTGTCTCAGATAAAACGACATTAAATACTTTTAACTCGAAAACAGAAATTTCTCCGTACTAAAATGCATCTTCTCATTCCAAATCCAAGTTATAAACAAATCTCACAATTGATATTTACTCCAGAAAATAACAAACACTCGGAATACGAAAATGATCAAAGAAACTAAGTTCAAGACACAAAATAATATTAAATAGCAAATGAATTTGAAATCTAACCTTCTGTTTTTCGGAATCGATGTAACTCTTTACGCCTGGAACTAATCTATTTCGTAATGAAATTAAAAACCAGAGGAAAAATTCAAACCACACAAAATTTCCATTTTCCGGCACAAATTGAACCGATATTTATCCAAAACGACAAGAAATTTAAGAGAAAAACTTACTTGACGGAGCTCATGACAAACCCTATGATGGCAGCTTTGAGGCCTTTCTCGTGAAGAAGATTTAGAAACGATTGAACTATCCAAGCGACAAGGACGGCAAAGAGAGGAGCTGAAACCAGAAGCAGAGGCTCGTATTCCGATAAGAATGAATTGGCGGAATCTCTAGCATGAAGTAAGAAAAAATTCAGAGAGGCACAATAATCCATCGCTAACTTTCAGAGAACCAGACCAAAACGACCACGATACAAACAAAACCAAATACAATAATGGAAAATAAAAGAAGAGCTGTTCAGATATATAAATATACTTTCTTTTTTTTTGTTGGTAAAAGTAGATATATAAATATACATATTTGTGTGTGTATAATAATAATAATAATAATAAATTATTAATTACTTTATTTATTTATTTAAAGCAAGAATTTATATATATATATATATATATATATATATATATATATTTGTGGCTGTTGCTATAGCGTAGAAGCAATTGTCGTCGTTTTTGGCGGGATCAGCATTGATAAGTTGCACATCTTTAGGGAGCTTCTCACTGAAATATTTGCACAGCTTTTTCTTTTTCCTCTTCGCGGAATAAAAAGGGCCCCGAGTGTCCGGTGATTTGTTTTTATTTTTTTGACGATTGGATTGCATTCAACTTATTAATAAATGTGTCCCAAAATCTTAAAATTTTCATATTTTTCATATTAAAAAGATAATAATTGTTTCAGTAATTTAGTATTTAGTATTATTGTCATAAAAAATAATATAATATTATTGCATTGGATTTATTTTATGTAGTTAATTTTTTTTTTTTTGTCTATTGCATTCTTCTCTTACTTGTATATATAGAAATAATAAGTTTTTGTTCTATTAATTCATAAGATCATTTATTTTTGTTAAAAACTATGTTGTTTTGTATCTATGTGGTTATTATTTGTTTGGAGGCCTATGTTATGTTTGTTATCCCAACATCGTGTGCGATTTGCTCTGCTTTAGCCCATTTCATCTCAAGCTTGAGTTATGTTATATGTGACTTTGGCTTGACTTAGACTCTCCTATGTATTCATTGCTTTTTTTAGAGTTGCGATCCTTACTGAGATTAGATAGTACTGTTTGTTTGAGAAGCGGCGTGTTTGTCCGAGTCTCTTCTCCTTCTCTGATTCTATGTGTTCTAGGGTTAGAATTATATGTGTGTGTTGACAGAGAAAGCTTTCTAGCTTCTCATCTATTCTATGTGTATTAGGGAGATTGAGTGTTAGATATATTGTAATAGGTTTGTAATCATTTTAAACATTATCAATAATATAGCAACTGCTTCCCACTGGAGCCAATGATGTTAGCAATTGCCGAACCTCGTAAATCTTGTGTTTTTTGGTTCTTTGATATTATTTTGATATATTTTTATAACATTTGGTATTAGAGCCTTCTTCAAGTGTAGAAGGTTTTCAATACCGTATGTGTTCTATATTTCTACTTCATCTTCTTCTTTTGGAATTTGTTTCATGTTTACTTTGTGTACAATTTTTATTTTCTTTTCTTTTCTATTAAATATTCTTTGTATTTACAAAGATCTGAGAAGGCTCTGCACGATTTGTGTAGGTTCGTAAGGATTGGAGTAAATTGTTAAGTACTTTGTGTTTTGTTCTTTATTTCTCTGATTTCTTGTTTGTTAATTTACAAAGATCTCAGAAGGATTTGCACAATTCATGTAGGTCTGTAACAATCGATGTAAATTTTTGTGCTCTTTGTTTTTGTTTCCAAATATAAAGAACCTAAGATTTCTGTTCCTGGAGATTTTAGGTTTTTTAATTGATCTCCTGGAGAGTTTGAGCAAGTTTTTTAATCTTTGAAGAAATTTGTTTCTTTTTCTTTTTCTTTTTCTTCGATTTGTTCTGAAAAATGGTTTAAAAACTGCCTCAGTATTTTTCTGATCTTCTATTTAACCATTTTTCTATTCCTGAGGTCCTCGGATTCCAGATTTTGGAAACACTCATTTTTTCGAAATCAATATTCTTCATTGATTTCGTTATCTGTCTTGATTGTTTAAATTGTTTGATTGATTGTTTTATTTCTGAGTGATTCTGTTTTTCAGTAAGTATTGTTATTTACTTTGTGTTATATTTGTTGTGAAATACTTACTCTCTGTATGATGACTACTCATGTTGATGTTGAAATCTTCAACGGTAAAGGAGATTTTCTCCTTTGGGGTAAGAAGATGAAAGCCGTGCTTACTCAAATGAAAGTGGCTAAGGCCATTGATCCTTCTTTCACCAGTGCTATCTCGAATGATAAGAAAATCGAAACCGATGAGATTGCTTTAAGTACTATCATACTGCATCTTTCTGATAATGTACTGAGAAAGGTAAGTGATGTGAAAACTTCTCTTGATATGTGGACTATTCTTGAAAAATTATTTCTTGAAAGATCTATGCCTGATCGTATCTATTTGCTTGAGCAATTTTTTTCATTTCAAAATGGATAGTTCTAAGGATTTGGATGCAAATCTTGATATGTTTAATCGTATTCTATTAAATCTTACTAATAGCAAATCAAGTTTTTCTGATGAAAATAATGCTGTGATTTTAATAAATGCTCTGCCTTAAATGTATAAAGATGTGAAAAATGTCATTAAATATGGTCGTGATACTTTATATGTTGATATGGTTGTTACTGCTTTAAGGTCTAAAGATTTAGAATTGAAATTTGTTTCTAAGAGTGAAGGCCTAAGTGTTAGGAGTAAGAATTTTGTTAGAAGATTTGTTAATCAAAACTTTAATTCTGGTAGAACTGTACCTAGATTTGTTCCTAGGAATAACACACAGCAAAATCAGAATAAAACTTAAATGTTTAATAGAAAATGCTATTAACTGTAAGAAACAATGTCACTTTATTCAGAACTATTTTAAAAAAGAAAAGAGATGAAAATGATAGGAAAACATGATTTAATCAGGGTAATTTTAATATGTCTCATTCTAATAATGATATGAATAATGCTGAAGTCTTAATGATTTCTTCTAGTCTTCGTAATGATGAATGGGTTTTGGATTCTAGTTGTTCATATCACATATGCCTGATTTAAGTGCTTTCATTTCTTATAATGTTTCTGATGGTGGCCAAATACTTTTAGATAATGATGTTTCTTGTAAAGTAATTGGCATTATTAATGTTAAACTACAAATGTATGATGGGTCTATTAAAATATTATCAAATGTTAGACATGTGCCTGGTTTAAAGAGAAACTTAATATCAGTTGGTATGCTTGATGAATTTGGTATGTCCTGTAAAACTTAAAATGGTTTTATGTATGTTAATAAAGATGCTGCTATTATTATGAAAGAAATAAAGAAGAATGGATTGTATATTATGCTTGGCAAAACTGTTATGTGTGATAGTAATGTTTATGTTGGTTCTAATATGAATAAAATTGTATTGTGGCAGAATAGATTAGGTCATATGAGTGAAAATGGCTTGTATTATTTGTATAAACATCACTTTTTTGGTAGTGATAAAATGAATAAACTTGAATTCTGTGAAAACTGTGTTTTAGAAAAGCAAAATAGACTAAGTTTTAATTTCAGTTCTCAAAGAGCTAAATTTACACTTGATTATGTTCATGTTGATCTATGGGGTCCTGCTAGAATACAGACTCAATCTGGAAATAAATATTTTATGTCTATAATTGATGATTTTTCTAGAAAAGTGTGGATCTATTTATTAAAGTCTAAAGATGAAGCTTTTCAAAAATTTAAAGAATGGAAAATTCTTGTTGAAAATCAAACAAATAGATTTGTTAAGACTTTGAGAACTGATAATGGTTTGGAGTTTTGTAATTCTGAATTTGATAACTTTTGCAAGTCTGTTGGCATGTTAAGCACACACTACAACAGAATGGCATTACTGAAAGAATGAATAAAACGTTATTGGATAAAGTAAGATGTATGTTGATTTCATCTTATTTGCCTACTTTTATTTTGGGGTGAAGCTATAATGACTGCTGCATATCTTGTGAATCTGTCTCCTTCTACTGTGCTGAATTTTAAAATTCATGAACAAGCCTGGTCTGAGAAGAAACTAGATTTCAGTAGACTTAGGGTGTTTGAATGTGCAGCTTATGCATATCAGTATGAGGAAAAACTAGAACCTAGAAGTGTCAAATGTGTCTTCCTAGGGTATCCTCTAGGTGTTAAAGGTTATAAGCTTTGGATTAGAGAGGGACAATGTTATAAGGTTATAATCAGTAGGGATATTGTTTTTAATGATCAATTTATGCCCCGTAAAGAGAAAAGTTAACCTGAGTTTCAAGAGTTCTTAAGGAAAGAATTTAGGGAGTTTAAGTTATTCTTTGAGGTGGAGAACATCAAAGAGATTGAGAGGTGAAACCTCTCCTATTGAGCTAGTTGAAAGTTCTTTAGAAACTAATAACCCTACTTAGATTGAGAGCATAGAACCTGAATCTATTGAGAGACAAATTGAGTCTGCTGTTTCTAACAATGACAACCCCAGTGAGCCCTCCTCTAGTCATCTAGCCTCACCTGGATATTTGTTGACTAGGGATAGACTTAAGAGGAAGATCAAGCCTAATAGGAAATATGCTCATGCATAGTACATGTCCTATGCCTTAGTAACTCTTACTGACTTAGTGGATTGTGAACCTTAGTCCTTCTTTGAAGCTGTCAAGTCTAAACAGTCTAGACAGTGGAATGAGGCTATGACTGAAGAGATGAAATCTCTGCATCAAAACAGAATTTGGATTCTGGTTATTCCTCTTCCCAATAAGAGAATTGTAGATTGCAAGTGGATTTTTAAAATCAATGAATGAATGTCTATTTCAGAACTTTTAAGGTTTAAGGCTAAATTAGTTGCTAAAGGGTTCACTCAAGTTGAGGGTGTTGATTATAATGAAATTTTTTCTTCTGTTGTTAAATATACTACTATTAGAGTTATTCTGTCTCTTGTTGTGAATTTTGATTAGGAATTAGAGCAACTTGATGTTAAAACTGCATTCTTGCATGGTGAATTGGATGAAACTATCTATATGAATCAACTTGAAGGTTTTAAGGTTAATAGAGATGGTAAAAATATTGTTTGCTTGTTAAAGAAATCTCTATATGGTTTAAAACAATTACCAAGCCAATGGTATAAACATTTTGATTCATTTGTTGTTCAAAATGGTTTTACAATAAGCCAGTTTGATAATTGTCTTTACTTCAGAGATTTATTGAGTGATAAAGCTGTGTTTTTATTACTTTATGTGGATGATATGTTAGTTGTTGGTCCTAATTACAATGTTATTGAAAATGTGAAACATTTACTTCAAACTGAATTTGATATGAAATATCTTGGTCATGCTAGGAAGATTCTCGGTATTAGTATTACTAGAAACAGATTTAAACTTGAAATGAAACTTTGTCAAACATCTTATTTGAACAATGTGGTTTCAAAAGTTTTCTATGAATACTACAAAAGATGCTTCTGTAACTTTGAGTGATCATTTTAAATTGTTAAGTGATCAATGTCATGTTTCTGATTTTGATAAATAGTATATACTATATGTTTCTTATTGTAATGTTGTTGGATCTATTATGTATGTGATGATATGCACAAGACCTGATTTATCTCATTCTATTAGTGTTTTTAGTAGATATATGTCTAATCCTGGCAGACCTCGTTGGGATGCTATGAAATGGTTGCTAAGATATTTGAAATGTTATAAGTTTGAAGGTTTTATTTATAAGGGGGGACAAAATGATGTTGATTTAGTAGGTTTTATGGATTCTGATTATGCTGGGGATAGGGATAATAGAAGATCTATGTCTTCCTATGTTTTTACTTTGTGTGGTAACTATATTAGTTGGAAATCTCAACTTTAATCTATTGTTGCTTTATTTACTACTGAAGTTGAATATATTGTTGTTACTGAGGCAGCAAAAGAAGATGTCTGGTTGAAAGGATTGTTATCTGAATTGAAAATTTTAAACAGGAAGTCACTTTGTTTTTTGATAGCCAGAGTGCTATACATCTTTGCAAAAATTATGTTTTTCATGAGCGATCCAAATATATTCAAGTTAAATTTCATTTTATAAGAGATTTACTTTCTAAATCTATGTTTAAATTGGAAAAAATACCAACTGAATACAATCCAGCTGATATGGGAACCAAAATACTCTATGTTGGCAAGTTTAAAACTTGTAAATTTTTACTCTGAATATGAGTAAACTGATTATGTTATGTGTTTTTAATTTATGTGCTAGGAAGGTGATTGGTGCAAGTTGCTATATTCTATCCTTATGAATTAGGTGGAGAATTGTTGTATTAATTCATAAGGTCATTTACTTTTGATCAAACTATGTCATTTTGTATCTCTATGGTTATAATATGTTTGTAGGCCTGTGTTCTGTCTGTTGGCCCAACATCGTGTGCGATCTGCTCTGCTTTAACCCATTCCATCTCAATCCCGAGTTATGCTACACGTGACCTTAGCGTGACTAGACTCTCCTATATATCCATCGCTTTCTTTAGGGTTGCGCATATCAAAGAATATTGTTTGTTTGAGAGTCGTCGTGTTTGTTCGTGTATTTTCTCTTTCCTCGATTATTGTGTTTTAGGGTTAGGGTTCTCTGTGTGTATTGACAGAGAAAGCTTTCTAGCTTTTCATTTGTTCTATGTGTGTGTATGAGATTGAGTGTTAAATATATTGTAATAGGTTTGTAATAGCTTTTCATCTGTTCTATGTGTGTGTATGAGATTGAGTGTTAAATATATTGTAATAGGTTTGTAATCTTTTCAAACACTATCAATAATATAGCAACTGCTCTCCATTGGAGTCGATGACGTATGCAATTGCTGAACCTCGTAAATTTTGTGTTTTCTGGTTCTTTGATATTATTTTGATATATTTTTATAACAATTTTCATTTAAAATATAATTGTGTAAATTACCTACTTTTGAAAAATATGTAATAAAAAAAATTGAGATGTTTATCAGTTTTTTTGGTTTTTTTTTTAATAGTCCATTACTTTTTTTACATTACATAACTTGATGCAAGCCCATTGTCGAAAAGAAGCCCGTTATTAAAGATCGGGCCCGTATTAAAATTTTAAAATAATAATTTAAAAAAAAAAAAAAAAAAAACTTTACACATGCAAGTTAATATGTTTGCATATATTAAATTTTGGCAAGCATGGGAGGTCTATTTTAAAGCAAAACTGTGGCCCCTATAAAGTATTCATTATATATGGCTTATATAAAGTTTGAAAGAAAAGTGAAGTGAAAACTGACTACTTTGGTCGTTTACTTGGTCAACTAGAATTATAGCTGGTGATCAAAGTCAGGATCCTCTTTATATTGATCAAAGAGATTGGAAAATCTGTCTCAAGCACATTTGCAATGCGACTATATATACTGATATTTTGACTAACTAACCATCTCGTTTTGGGATGGGTTTCCGCCTAAATTTTGAAGTCGATCAATGGATTCCAAGTTTAATGAAAAATGAGCTTGCCATAGTATAAGTCTACAAACAAACAAATAATCTATGTTTTTGTTCATTGATAATACTAATTTGTCATTAAATATCTGTTTTTGTTGGCGTATAATTATTTATCACTAAGTTGTATAAGGCTTTGTTTCGAAATATATAACTTTTTATTATGTTTCTTGTTAAATTCTTTTGAAAACCTAAAGCTTCGTTAATTAAAACTATACAAATACTTTCAAAAGTTTTTTTTTTTTTTCCCTTTTAAATCTTAAAAGCCAAAAACAAACATGAGTCCTAATGACAAATTTAGTTCTTTATTGCTAAAATTGATTGTTTATCGTATATGTGGGAGCTTTATCAGGGGAAAAGAAGGGTCATTATTTGCATTGTAATACTTTCGATGATTAAGGTTTAACGATTTATGTTTTTAACTTTCAAAACTAGCAATTTAAATTTTTAATTTTATTAAAGATTGATAATTAAATTTTTAACGTGACAAACGAATAGGTAACTAATTTATTCACGTGGACAAGGCTGAGGGATGGGATTTTCATATTTGGATTGAGAGATAAGGTCTCGTGAAACCCACGTGGACGAATCGTTACTCATCCATTTGTTAAATTGAAGATTAAATTAATTTGTTACAAATTGAAAAAATTAACCGCGGAAATTGCTACATTTAAAAGTTAAAATTTAAAGCGCAAAATTTTGAAAGTTGTAAGCACGTGCCAAAATGCAATTAATTCTTTCATTATATATATATATATATAGTTTTGCAACAAAAGGCCTGTACACTCATTTTATCAAATTTGTAATGTTAAAATTTCAAATTATCTGCTATATTTTCACATGTAACTAGATAACAATTATGGGGTGTATTCAATCAAGATTTTAGAAGACTCTAATGAAATTAAAAAGTTTAAGTGTATTCAATACATGCTTTTAAAAAAGTTATAAAGTCACGGGGTATTCAATGTGGACTTTTAAAAAGTTTATAAAAGTAATGAGNTTACGTTTTCGCCCCTAAACCGTTTTTATTGATTTAATGATTTGGGGTAAACAGAGGGTTTTGGGAAATGATTTTCAAAATGGGGAACCTTTCAACTGAGTGACGTGAGGTTTGAGTGTAAAGGTTTTAACGGCTGAAATTGTATTTTGTAGTTATCTAGGAGCACTCACGGAGATATTTATATCTCACGTTTTGTTATTTTTACTTCGTTCCCTAGGTCCTAGTTGCAGGTTCCCGTGTACTACCATCGGCATTTCGCATCGGCATCGCATCCGCTTATCACATCTGTTTATTACTTCTTCTTATGTATTAGACTCTGATCTTATTCTGTTCGTGTTGGATTTGTATTACTTATATTTTTGTCTATCACTCTTAGTGGCTCTGTCATTTCCACCTACTTCATATATTGTTTCTTATTGATTCAGCATGACTCGTTGATTTATTGTGGTGCTTATTTTATCTACTTTCGTTCATATCTTATTTACTATTCGTCCCATTATTGTTTATTTGATTATTACCCCATTTCGGAGGAGGATTCTGTCGGTTGCCCTGAGGGATTCTGGTGGAATCTTCCTCAGGCGGGGCCTCTCTGGTTATTCTGGAGGAATTTCCGGGGCGGGTCCTGTCACTATCAATGAAATTTGGTCTTCAAGAGACCCCTCTGAATGGCAAAGGAGGGAGTTAGTTTTATGCATTAGATCTATTTTGATGTCTAAAGGGTGGGAACTTGCTTGGAATACAAGAACTTTAAATTGGTTTGTTGATATCCTTGCTAAGGGGACTCTTGCAAACAACTGTAATTTTTTGTTTTCCTTCTCTAACATTGGCCTAGAAGGAAACATGAATCATTTTTTGTCTTTATTATTTAAATAATAATAATAATAAAAAACTCGTGTAAAAATTAATTAAAGATAATTGTCTTTTTTCAATTTGATGCCATTGAAAGTTGCTTTTTTTATTTTTTATTTTTTTAAGTTTGATGTTTTAATTGTCTGTTTTTAATCATATAATCAAGAAGGAAATATGAAGCATTTTTTGTTCTTATTTTTAAATATTAATGAACAATAGTGTAATAATTAAGTAGACATAATAATTTGACACGAAATAGATGAACTGTATAAAACTAAAGTCAGTCCTCCATTGATTAAAAGTAAACCAGAAATGTGCATCAACTTCACAAAGAATTTGATATTTTATGAAGCATGTTTGTTGTTTAGTTTTTTAAACAATAATAAAAAATAGTGTAATAATTAAGTAGAGATAAAAATTTGTTAGATAACGGGGAAACTATATAAAACTAAAATCAGTCCTAAATAGGCTAAAAGTAAAATCTAGACACATGCGTTAATGTTAACGTTTTAATTGTATGTTTTAAGTCATATAAGCAAGAATAAACTTGAGCCACTTTTGGATTTAATTTTTTAGATAATAAAAAAATAATAGTGTAATAGTTAAGTCCAATAATTGTCTTTTTTATTATTATTTCAATTTGATGTGCGAGATTTATTTTTTATTTTGATTTTTTAATTGTCTGCTTTTAGTCATAAATGTATAAAGGAAACATGAGGCATTTTTGGTTCTCATTTTTAAATATTAATAAAAAATAATGTAATAATTAAGTAGATATAAGAATTGGACACTAAACATAGAAACTGTATAAAACTAAAGTCATTACTCCATTAATTAAAAGTAAAAACCAAACGAACGAGTCAATGTTGTAAACAATTTGACGTTTTAACTGTAAACATGAGGCATTTTTTTATTTTGTTTTTTTAAATGATAATAAAAAAATAGTGTAATAACTAAGTAAAAAAAATCAACACCAAACAGAAGAACTATATAAAATTAAAGTCAGTCCAATAGATAATGTTTTATATGAATTCCTTTCCAAAATTTTAGAGGTTGGGATTTGTTGTTCAAGTGCTTTCATTAATCTTAGAAAAAAAAAAAACAAAGTGCTTTCATTAAATTTTTTATTTTATTTTTCTTTTTTTTATAACATAAGAAAAGGACTTCGGTGTTGAAAGATTTCAGTTTGCAGTTGTTTCACAAGTTATACTCCTTCTCTTCTAACAAATTTTTTTTCTAATATAATTATCATTGCCAAGGTGATTGAGCTCTAATTTTATAGGAATTTTCACTTCAAGAAATTTAGCCTACAACAATTAAATTTTGAGCTACAAAATAAGTTTTGTGACAAAAAATACCTCTTTAGTTACATAATTAATTTCCTGATGAATAAAAAAATTTATACATTTTTAGGTACGAACTTTGAAATTGTAACAATATTACGTAACTAATGGGTGAATTTTTCGAATTTTTTTTTCTCCAAAAGTGATGCACCTATTGTTACAATTTTTTTTTGCTTATGACTAATTACTTTGTGTTTGCCTGGTCAACATATAAAATATATACAGTCACAAATTTAATTCTCACAACAGAATAAAAACTGTATTTTATTAATTAAAAAAAATATAAACAATTTTTTTTTTCTTTTCTTCTTCCTTCTTCCCTTTTTTCCTCATTTCCTTTGATATATCTCTCTCTCCTATTGGTGTGGCTGCCGCATTTCATGTTAGAACTCGCCAGATTCTGGCAAAATCTGGCCAGCCCATAACCAAAGAAAATGTTAGCCGCGATCTTCGCTACCTCCCCAGGTGAAGACCTTGCCGTGAAATAGCCATTGCTGTTGGAAAGACCAAGAAAATCGGTGAGAGTGTTTTTCTCAGATCGCTGGATTTCAGCGGGTTTCAGGTTATGGGTGTGGTCATTTTCATCTATTTTGCACCTTCTAAATTTGTTTCCACTCTCAATTTAACATAAATCTTTCTCGTTTGATCGGTACAAAAAGAGAACTTGAAGCCACAACTTTTTGGTCATTTTCCGTCCAAATGCGGTAGCAATTGGTCAAGGTAAAACCATTCTTATATTATTTAGAAATGAGTTCTTGGAGAGTTCTTAAGCTTTGTGTGTAAGTGTACTTTTTTCTCTCTTAAATTATTCATCTCATGGCTTTCTATAGGTATATAAATTGCCCTCTAATTTTAAATATTTAGAAATGAGTTATTGGAGAGTTCTTAAGCTTTGTGTGTAAGTGTACTCTTTCTCTGATGATTAGATGCTACATATGGTTAGATTTGGTATTTAAATGAGTGGATTTATGGTTTGCTTGAAGAATTTAGGAAAGGGATTGGAAGTCGTGACTCTTGGAATGCTTGGGGTTGAGTTTTGTTAATTTAGTTTTGATGGATATATGCTTGGCAGTAAATCGAAATAAAGATGTAATAGACATGAAAACCATTTATTTTGACCATGATTAGCCAACCATATATGCTTTCTAAAAATGTCTACTATATCCATGTAATAGCTATATATATATATGCTTTGTAAATCGAAATATGACAATTTTCATGGATATATGCTTTGTAAAATGTCTATTATAACAAGGGTGTTTGAAGAAACTATAGAAAATGATTTTCTATTACCCTTAGGTGCTTTTGGTGCTGCTTGCTTTGAGGAAATAATATGGCAGGCCAGAAATCTAGAATTGTGACCAAAACCTCGCCTGTATCTTTCTATGATGCGTGCTTTTGCTGGTAGAGGAGATTTTTACTGGCCATCTATGGACTCATTGCATGTTTGCAATCCCTTTGGTTACAAGATTAATCAATGAAGATGCATGATGGTTTTAGCAATCTATTGCGTATCTCTGTATTAGGTATTATTACAAGTATAAAATCATGAATGTAACTAAATAAGTGTAACTAAAATTGCAGGTTGTTAGGGCATTGAAATATTTCCAGAAGGGCAAAGATTCTTTGTTAATTAATGGGAGGCGGTTTCTATACCTTGTGGTATGCTTCAAGTTTGTTGTTGGCATTATCCTTTTATAAAATAACTTAACTGAAATTTTTTCTTAAACTGTTAACCTTATGAACAAAAAACTATGCTTGTATTATTGGGTAGTTAACCTAATTTTTACCTATTGATGCTATCCCTTGAAGATTGAAGTTTTTTGCTGTTACAAGAAACCATGTTTTTTCTTGGATCTATATTTAATTAGAGACTAAGAAAGGGTCCTGTCATATTGAAACAATAGTGCCTGAAACTAAATAGTTCCTTATAGAAGGAATTACTTGATTTAGGGCTATGCCATGTATTTTTACTTTATTTCAAGGAACTTGTTTTTTTCTTTTGTGAAGCATCACAGTTATCAACGACCAGTAGATAATTTGTATTTTTCAACTGTGACATCCTTGTGTTAAAATCCACTCTCTCTCATTTGAGAGTTCTTGGGTTCTATTAACCCCTTTATATAATATTGCTCTCATAACTTGTGCTTATGAAAACTGAAACTTTACCTTTAAATTACAAATGGTTATAAGTAGTAATGACTGCTGTCACATGAAGATATGGTTACTATTATGTGGTGTTTTCCTATTGTTTATATAACTTTTCTTAATAGCTTTCATGCTAAAGATGTTGGGTCATAGAAATAACCTTGCCAAGTAAGATGATAGTTCTGCGTATTTGACATGTCTTAGACTTTTTGTATGAGGTTTGAGGATTAATTATGTTTTGATGCAGCAATTTGTAATGTGTGCCATAAGTGACATTTATCCACAAAGGATTTGATGACACGTACAGACTTGGTCTTTAAAGTGAAACAGTGCAGATTCCTTTTTTTTTTTGGTTGTCTTTAGTTTTTTTTTTTTTTTGGTTGCATTTACTCATCCATTATTATTAGGGATAATTTCATCCACACCACCTGTATTTAGACCCTAATTCTACGTAGACTTTCAGGTTCCGTATATTTCAAAAACCCCTTTACACTGTAAAAAATCAGTAATTATGATTGTGTCAGAATGCTAAATAACATTAATGCCCTTTTCCTAATAAAATAATAATAAATTTTCAAATAATTTGGTTTTTTTTTTTGAATTATGACAAGACATGTGACCATTGCCCCCAATGGTCACAACGATGTCTTTATATAACAATAGAAGGGAATTTTAAAAACAATCCTTCACATTATCATTTGCAGTTTTTTTTTATTTTTTTATTTTTTTTATTTTTTTTATTTTTTTTCCTGATTTACACCATGCTTTTATTCTAGACTCATCAACCTCATTTTAACTTTGTTTGTAGGCATCCGAGAGTTTCAAAAACACCCCCTCTAACCATTTCTAGCTAGTTTAATCAACAATAGCACAACTAAACATAAATGAAATGTTTTCTAAGCCTCATCCTCATGTAGAATCAAGGTTTGGAAAGCAATCATCAACCAGTAGCAGTGATATAAATGGCGGAATGATAAAATTTAGAAACATGAGGTGTTATTGTGGAAGGAAAGCGGTATAAGGATATCAAAGTCAACACAAAATCTAGCTCGACTCTATTTTTTTTATTTACAACAGAAATGTGCTTACTATAGTTTTTGGACTCCTGGTAATGAAGATTTTAATCTAGATGATGATGCAAGTCAAATGGAGATGCAAAGAGAGATTAAAGCCCTAGAAGCAAGGTTGGAAAAAATTGAAGCAATGCAGTCAGTCATGAAGACAATGTTGTTGTTCTTTTGGAATTATAATTGTTGTAGTTGTATTTGCATATGCATTCAAACATATGTAGTAAATTTATGAAGAACAATATTTAAGAGTAAACATTTAGAAATAATTTTTATTTAACTTCATCAAGTGAATATTGTAGTTACAATTCAATATTGTCTATATATAATAGGGATGCAACACCATTAGTCACTTAGTATATCTTGTTGCCGTGCCTTCAAAAAAATAAGTGCGGCACATATATTGTCTTGCTCTAAACCCATCCTAAACTATACCCCCAACAAAACTATGACTCTATATAGGTTAATTGATAACCATAACCCTATTAAATGTCATTTACAGCCCAAATATACATCAAAAGATATACAAAAGATTGTCCTACAAAACTATTTGTGTGCACAGCTAACCATAAACACATATTAAACATATATTCATCCTTTTGATGTCAAAAGGTTACAATTGCAAAGCTACTGCTGCTTCCCTCCTTGTGTAGAAGGTCTTGCTTCCCCATTTTGATGCTGCAATAATGACAGAATTCCAATTAACTCATTAGGTTTTCATATAAATAGGTAAACCAAAAAAATGTTATACCTCAGTGGTCTTTGCTCTCTTTTGGTTGGCCACATTCTTTGGACAAGTCCTTTTGTTATGACCAAGGACTTTGCAGATTCCACACTTCATGGTGAATGACCTTGCATGCTTCTCTGGTTCTTCTGTCTCTCTCTTTCTAGCCATTTTTGGCTTGCCAGGCAGCCTTTTTATTAATGGTGGCAATACTTGATCATGCTTGACCTCTGGCCACAAAGTTCATGACACTGTTGTAAGTAAGCATATATGATGTTTTCTTTAGGGAACTATCAACATAGGCAGTGGGATCATCCCTCTTGTACATGATGCAGGCCAAAGTATACTTGTAGGGTATCCCACTGATTTGCCAAGCTCCACATTGACAAGTAGGTTTTTGCAAGTCGATCACAGACACCAGTTGCTCATCAATCACTTCAAATTATGTGTCTATTGCCCAAATAACCCTCAGGTTCCTTGCCTCCAACTGGATTTGTTCAATCTTCCCCATAACCTCAGGAGGTACTGTAATGGTCCATTTTAGGGCTTTGTTTTTCCTGTTTTAGAGCTTTTTCATCATTAGCCTCCTAATGTGCTCAAGAAATGACAACACTGGTTCACCCCTTTGAACATTGAGTTCACTGTTGAACAACTTAGTCATGTTATTTGTAACATGGTCAATCTTAACATCCACACCGAAAGCATGCCTACTCCAATGCTTGGCTGAGATCTTTTCTAGCCAATCATATGCATCATGGCTGATGCTCTTAATCTTCTCCATTGTAGATAGAAACACCCTAAGCTCATATGCCCTAGCAGCTGCCCAATATAGGTTCCTCAACAGCACGCTAGGAAATTTGGCCGAAATTTGAAAATATGTGCCTAGCACAAAGTCTATTTGGGGAGCTAGGGAAACTGATAGACAATGCTCCTAAAATTCCCTTCTGTCTATCACTCATTAAAGTTATAACCCTTCCTTCTTGTTCCCCTATATACTAGAATAATAATTCCAAGAACCAACTCCAATTGCTAAGTGTCTCATCTTCACAAATAACTACTGCCAATGGAAGAGTCCACTGTTTGCATGCAGTGCAACTGCAGTCAATAAAACTCCACCATATGAACCTCGCAAATGACAACCATCCAATCCAAAGAATGGCCGACAACCATACACAAAACCATCTCTCTGTGCAGGCAGACTAAAAATAAATCTTTGGAAAGTAAGGTTTGCAGATGGCACAGTCTTTTCGTAAGCCATAACAGACAGTGTCCAAGAATTGCTCACTCTCAAGCATTCACATACTTGTAGAGTTTGTTATAGGATCTTCCAAAGTCACCACTCAACCTAGCAATAGCCATCCTTTTGGCTCTCCATAGCTTTTATTTCTTGCATTTTACCTCAAATAGGGCTTTAACCTTCTTATCTAGGGTTTTGATGTCCATTGTAGGGTTGTCTCTAAACTCATCCTCTAGCTTCATAGAAAGCCAAGTGGTTGTTACTCCATCATGTTTCCTCTTTTTTGTACAATTGTGCTTAAGGTTATAGGTCCTTAACTTAAATGTGGTGTTGTCAGGCAAAAGGAATGCATGTGCCCTCCATGTACATCCTGGCTGTTTGCATCCGACAATTACTCTTGTTCTTTTATTTTTCTTTCTTAAAAGTTCAAACCCTTTCTCTATGGAAAAGTCTCTTAACACAGACCTATAATGATGGATGCTCTCAAATATCATTCCACACTCTAGTTTAATTTTCCTTTCCTCATTAGGTTTACACAACTTTCCTTTCATGTTCCTAGACATCCTACCAACAGGGCCTTCCCAATCGTCATCACTTCCATAATCTCCATCACTATCATTTGACTGATAACCCTCAGTAAGTGAACTGTCACTGTCATACCCTTCCTTACCTCTCACAGATTGTTCTTTGTTGTCACTCTCATCCACTTCATAGTCCTCATATTCACTCAAAACAAACTGCTCATCCAAATGAAGTTCACCCTCATAATTTTCAATGGTTTCTTGATTGGGATTGGTTGGATTGGGGTTATCAAGTAAATTGGGATTGGTTGGATTGGGATTGTTGTTGAATGAAATAGATTTGGATGAAATCAGGTTACTACTAGTTGGATTGCTATTGGTAAATGGATTGTCACTAAAATTTTCTTCTACATTGGCAGGATAGCAAACACTTGAACTAGTCTCACTATCACTGTCAGTAAAATCTGGACCTATTGGGATATATCCACCACTTAACAATCCACTGTTTGGATGGGGAGCTTGAGTTTGGGTGGGGTTTTGGTCATCTTCTGATTGAGTGGGTAATGGGGCTGAATGTTCATAGTGAACCTCATCTAGATATTCAATTTGCAATAGTAATAAAGTACACTCAAAGTACATTTCTTCAATACCTCTACCACTAAACATCCTAAACATTTCTAGTAAGTCATTGTCAGTATGAATAATTGTCTTAAAGTTATTCATCCAAGGTAACCTAGAAAATCTCTAATCTTCCATAATTCTTCTACTCAATCCCAATAACATGGCTTCATTACATAAGCACACTAAACTACATTCCTCATCATCAATCTTTATTGGACCATAGTTGCACCCTAAAAACTCTATATTAATCAAGAACCTCATGTTTATGGAGAAAAAACAAAACAAAAAACCTCATATCACAAGCATGTTTGGCTAAATGAAGATCACAAGCATGCATTATAAACTAGATCACAAGCATGCATTACATTCAGCATATCACAAGTTTGCACATTCACCATCTAAACATGCAAATCAAACATGCTACATTAAAGCATTTTTCTAAACTCAAACATATCATAATCAGAAGCATGCATTACATAAAATATGCATATTTCATTTTTCTAAACTAAAACATATCATAATCATAAGCATGTATTACATAAAATATGCAAACCTCATTACATCAAACAATGCATTCAAATCACCATTCAACTCAGATTATCTAAAAGCAACTTACCTTCAATGCAACCTATTTCTATATCAAAAAGCAATGCATGTGCAAATTTTCCTTTGAACAAAGCAAGGCTCAGCAAACCTGTTTAACATACAAAGAAGCCATTTTAGTCATAATATTCTTATAGGGAACTGTCAGCATTATAAAAAAATAAAAACATTACCCTAAAAAAAAATTGCTTCCTTATAACAAAAAAAACAAATTAAGACATCAAGTATCGAGAAAATAAAAATTTATTATCCAAAATCAGTACACTCAAAATCAAAATCAAAATCACAAAAATTAGAGAGTGAGAAAGACGATGAGTTTAGAACTACAATCAGCAAAAAAGTAAGAGAGTTAGAAATAATATGAGTTTAGAAAGAATCGGTGCACTACAATCGGCAAAAAAGAAATTTCCCATCCATCTACAACTAGCAAACAAAAAAAAAACTAAAAAACTATAAACAAATTTCTAATTTACTTGTAATCAGTAAGAAAATCCACAAAAAATAAACCCTAATATGAGAATACTAAACTTTTTCTTGTAACCTTTGCTCTCACTAGGTTCAACTGGGTGCGAATGAAGGTAAGTGATTGTGGAAGTGAAAAATGGTAATTTTTTTGGTTGTTTTGACCAAAGTTATTTCTGGTCATACTTGTTTCATGTTTAGGGTTTTGCAGAAATCCTTTTTTTTTTTTTTTTTTTTTTTTGGGTTTAGGGTTTATTTTGTTGAAAAATGGTTATTAATTTGTTATTTTTTTTGGTTGTTTAGTGCAGATTTGAGTCTGGTCGTATTTATTTCGTTGGGTATTGTAGAGCAGATATGGAGGGAAAGAATGCCGCCAAGAATCTGAAAGGTGAAAGGTTATGTTTGTGAAAGGATACGAACATGAAGAAGCTTGTTCGTGATGTTTTGTTATGGTTCCCAAGGATGCATGTCGCTTCAACTACAAAAATGGTCCATATCACAAAATCGATTTGTTAAATAACCATATTACTATTTTGGCGTTAAATGTAACAGAATCTCACTAACGGAAGGGATAGTTTAAGGAATTTCCAGAACCTGAGGGTCGTATTTGGAATTATACTAAACTATAGGCGGTGTATATGAAATATTCCCTTATTATTATTATTATTTTATCATGACTTAGGCTACTGATAACTTAAACTTTTGATTTGGGTAGATGGTAAGACATGTATCTTCACCTAATCAAACTTGAATGCTTGCAGTTGATTCCGTGGTGAGTATTTTCTTTCCCAAAGTATAAATAGTACAATAAGTTTTGCTTCATGTATTCTTTTTTCTATTACTCCTATTATCCTAGAATTTGTTTCAGGCTCCTAGTGGCCTAGCTCATAAGTCTTTGGTTCCAGGTGATATTCTTATTTGCATGAATGGGGAAGTAAGTTACACTTTGTTCATCTCACAATATTTGGTGACACATATCGGGCTGTTATTACATCATCGATACTTGGCATTTCATTCTTAAACCTTACTATCCTTAAAGACAAACCTTTGTATATTTATAATTAAAGCATAAAGTTGAGTTGGTTATGTAGGTGTAAGTTAAGTTAATGTTCTTATTTGCATAAAAGGGAATGTTACATGTTTTGTAGGTCGTTCTCATTTTGTTTTAAGGTTGCCTAGATAGAGTAAACTTTCGGTTTATGATGTATATATTATGCTCCCATATGCATACATGATTATGCACGTTGACTATAATTGATTAGCACGTGATGCTAATGTATGTCTTCTAAACACCCCAAACATATGTAAAAATATTGGAAATACACAAACTGACTCTTAGACATGTACCAAAATTGACACTTATTTCCTAGAACATGTAACGTGATAGCTTCTCCTTTGTTTTTGGTCATTTTAATGTGGTTACATATAACCCCATTTAGTTAATGATGAAAAACAAAAACTATCGAGTTTCCTAGTGAGATGTACTTCCAATTAGTCACATACAGCATAGACTACTTTCCTGAAACTTTTCTTGCAAAGCAAAAAAAATACTGGAGAACAACCTGTAGTCCATTTTAACTAAAGTAAGATTTCCTGAACATATTTCTTAAAAATCAATGTTGTGGATTTTCAGGCCTTGCGAATTCAAATGCATGAACTTTTGAATTTACGATTTTTATTTAAGCTTCGCTATGAAATTTATGCTTTTGAAAGAAAATCATACCTTTTAATATATATTCTCTGTCTAATATTAAGGAATTTCTCTTTGATTGGATGGAAAACGTTCTTGCAGATGTCGGAACTGAATCTGTTTGCAATGTTAATAATTAATTTTTATTGACTCCATCATTTTCATTTTTGACTCTTATCACTTTTTTTAGTTTCTCTTTTTATCTCATTTATAGTTGCATGACACTCCCTTAGTGACTAGAAAATGAATTAACATGAAACTATGGTTTGAGCTTATTTGTCTAATTGAACTTGATTAATTATTTATGTAGGCACTAGTAAAGAAAGATCCAATTAGATGGCGAGTGAAAGGATATTTGGTTGGATAAAAAGCTGAGAATCTTTTAGAATAGGGAGACATGGTTTTAGCAATTAATAAAGAACCAGATACATGTTTCCGTGACACAGAAATTGCATGCCAAGCACTAGACAAATGTGATAGTGAGGGGAAGCTAAACTTGACCATCTTCAGGCAAGTAAAAAGATAGATTTGTACTTTCTTGATTTCTGTTTATTTATTTTGAGTTATCTCTTTGTAGATGGAGGGTTCAAAAAGGTATTAATTTTTGAATCCTATATGTTATATGGTTTTTGTGTCATTAATACCTTTTTTTTCCTTCCCACAATTACAGGAAAGAGCTAACATTCATCATACTTTGATCCTCAGGATCTGCCAGGGTCGTGAAATTAATCTTCTTGGGGAAAAAATGTTAGTGATGGGAGTGGCACTACTCATGCGGTAAATTGGTGTAGTTGTATTGTTCAGGATCCTCACAAAGCAATTTGTGCTATTGGGTTTCTACTAGAAAAAGGTCATGGTGTGTATGTAGCAAGGTAAGAACTTTACTTTTAGTTGAAAATATTTATGTTACAAGAAGTTAAAAAAGTATCTTTTAAGATTTTAGCAGCACTGAGGTGGGTTCATATTTGCATGTTTGTAGGAGAAAGATAAAACAGTTGTTAAATCATTGCTTGCAACATGGTGAACCTAATTGTAGTAACTTTACATATTGTATGATCTTTTTCTGGCATGTATTTTAGGTAAAAAAAAAAAGTAATATAAAATCAAACTTACTTTGGGCTTTATTTTACTTTTATCGTCAAGTTTGATGCTAATCCTGACATCTCTAGGTCTAAACATATTTTTAGTTGGACTTATTCGTATCTTCTGCATCTTTTCCTTTATACTTTCTATAATGGTGATATTTTAGTTACATGGTATGTATAAGCTATTGTAGTATTGGGAACCTTGCATTGTATATATGATATGGGTGATTTACATATGTTATAAACCTGGCAGAAATTTAATTTCACACACTATGGTAGAAACTTAATTCTCTAAACCTGGATGTTATCTTATCATAAGTCATATTCATTATTCTTTGTATTACATATCCAACATACTAAAATATGCATTTATGGATTGACATATATACAAAATTATAATAATTTTACATATTTTATAATAATGTAAAACTAGAAAAGGAGTGCAATCAACAAAAGAAATTGTTCAGCTAGAAAGATTAATCATTGTGGGCGAACGAAGTCCTTTGCTTAGATTCAATATGATTTAATATTTTTTTCTCCTTTTAGTAAATAGGATATGACTTGGTATTAATTGCTATTCATCTTTGTAATATACATTTTTTTAAAATAATGTAAATATATGTAGTTATAAAGTTTAATTTTCATTGTAGGGATACGCAGAAAATGGACAGTTGGTGGAAGAAAACAACGTATGTGTTGGTTATTTCTATGTACTAATTTTTTATGTAGTTATAAAATTTAATTTTCTTGTTCCAATAACATACGTGTTAACATTGTATTGGTTGTTTCTATGTACTAATTTGCAGGTTCCCTTGTACTGGACTTTTTGTGAATGTGGTATGCAATATGGGATACGATACTTTTGAGATACCAGTTGGTTAACATTTTGTTAGATATCTTTTGAAGCTGTTAAGTACTAACATGTTAAGTTGAACATGGGGTAGGATTTGTCTTGATTCATTCTTAATTCTGAAACTTTGATATATATATGTATATTTATATATTGTGTCAAGTGCATCACATGTTTTGGGATGGTTAATATAAGTAGTACTAAATATTCAAACCTTACATTAAGTTTTTGCTTTGTTATTTGGTTGTGGAATCATTATGTTTAATTTTATTTCAGCACTTTAGTCATTAAAATGAATGGAACTTTCGTAACTAATTACTATGAGGCTGGCAAATAATATAAAATAACAATTATGAAAAACTTCCATGGCTAATATAATTTACAATTTATAATGAATGTTTTCGTGGCTAATTCAATCGAATTTAGTAATGGAAATCACTTCGTGACAAAAAGATTGCAAATTAGTGATGAAAAAATACTTTCGTAGCTAATATAATTTACAATTTGTAACAAATGTTTTTGTGCCTAATTCAAACGAATTTAGTAATGGAAATCAATTCGTGACAAAAACATCACAAATTAGTGATGAAAAATATTTCGTGACTAATTTATGAAAGAGTGACGAAATACTTCATAACTAATGGAGTAGGTTTAGCCATGAAATCATAAGGTTGAGTCACAAATATGTCGAAGTTCAGTTATGCATTGTTTCGTAATTAAATGTAACACATTCAGTCGCATAAATTGGCATTTAGTTATGAAACGACCTTATTTTCGTAGCTATGGACCTTTAGTGATGCGCCTACTGTCATGACACTGTGACGAAGTATTTTCATAACTGATTATGTTTTGCATCGAAAAAACTAGTTTTAGTCACGAAAACTCGCCATTGCTATAGGCCAAATTTCTTACAGTGTTTATTCTATGTAAGAAACTCTCACAGCCAACAACAAAACTCTATCTCGCGCTCAAACAAAATGTAAAAGTTCTTTGTCTCTCCCAAAAAGATTCTTCTTCTTTGTGCACAAACCTTTTTCTCTTTTTTTGATTGCTTAACCCCATTTTTCTGCTAACTAGTAAAAGGCTCTAAACCTTTGGTCTAACCATCTTCTTAACATTTTCCATTTATTTTTCTTTTTCTTCTTCTTCAATAAAACCATCAAAACACTTTCTGGTGTTTGATCTTCCTTCCTTTCTCACCCTTTTCATTTCTGCTTATCATCTTCATCATTAACATATTACGAAAACTCTCTTCATCTTTTGGCAACTAGCAAAATGGATATTGATTTAGCTTTCCCTACTACTAATGTTTTCAAACCTACGAATTACTAGTACACAATTAAACATCAAACTTCGATTCGTTCAAACACCACCAGGCCTTTGTATGGGTGTCACTTGTTGTGTAGTTAAGGATTCCTCACTTTGTATATTGTGAGAATTTCAAGATACTGCATGATAAGGAAATTTGTGCATGGTGTCAATGCGAGTTCAAATGCATGGAGGAGATTTCCGTCATGTTTTGCACACAAACTGCATCAACAAATATATGGAAAGGTCAGCACAGACACTGATCATGCAAAAGATGAGGTAGGCATAAGCACAACTGCTACTGATGGTGCAAGGTGATAGTAATGGGAAAGACACAAAAAATACAAGCCCAGTGTTAATTCTATTCCAATCATTTGCATAAATAATTTTACATTTCATGTCCATACAATTTCTAACTATTACAATTTATCTCAGTAATCTTCAAGTACTTGTGAGAGTGAAAGAGAGTGAAAGCTAGCAGAGGGTAGGTGTTCATTAACCAAAAATTAGAACTTGTACATTATTTAAATGTACACAGACCCTTCTTATAAATTAATGTAATATTTCACTTTCTCATGATGTTCTTTTAAATACTACTAACAATTTTTTGTTTATCCAAAATACTACTTACTAATATTTATCTTGTAATATGTCTGTGTGATTGTGTTGTGTGATGAAGATCAATGGATCCATTTTGAGCGTAACATTATCCCACCTGATGATCCTTCATCCTCTGATGATGCGCTTGACTCTAGCGTTCAAATTTCTAAGAAGAAAAGTGAGGACCTACAATGATGGAGGTTTAAGAAAGGAGGCTTCGAACGAAAAGAAGCAGTTATAGTTAAATTACAATGAGTATAGAGCTCCTCTAAACAAGACCACTATGCAAATGAATAGTTTGGATGGCTCACTAACTCGTTCCATAATACATAATTCCATTAAAAGTTGGAACGACATGTTTACTGGGAGTAAAGAAAACCTATGGGATGCAATTAAGGTATTAAAATTAATTTCTTTTTTCTTTAAGTTAACTGAAATCATACGTTACAAAATTAATTAATTCATTTATAAAATATTAAAATTTTATATTAATTTGATGGTAAGGATGACTCGAGCAAAGAGCATACTATGAAAAATTGTGATGAGAATTGGATAAGGTTTAAGCATCGGTTATATGATAAGTATGTGAGCCCATACTTGGCAACACCTGAGGTCTTCAAATATCCACATACTCACAAGCATAACTTTATCATGCAAGAGTGGTAGGACGAATTTATCAACCAAAGATTTGATGAAGAGTTCAAGGTAAAAAATTAGCTAGTTTGACATGTTTTCATTGACAATTGTCATCTATATATAACTAAGTTTAAAGCATATGATTAAAAATTACAAAAGTTAAGTGCGGATTGTTCCTTGAAAAGACAAAGAGACAAATATCCCTATCAACTTGGCATTAAAGGATATCCGATATCCGATGTTAGAGATTGAAATGGTAGATAGTATTTATTAACAAGCATCTCTTAATTTGCATTTCTTTATCCTAAATTAGTTACTAATTTATATTACTGATTTTGGAGCAAGCTGAAAAAGCCACTGCATCACCCATAGAGCGTTAAGACCTTTGGATAAGAGTAAGAACAAAAACATATGGAAAAATGTACATAATACAAAAATCCAAAAATTTTCAAATAATACCTACCATCTCACATAAAATAATATTTTTTCATACCATGATGCAATTAAATACGACAATTAATTTGCAAAATAAACTTATTTAGTAATTGATTCTTTAATTAATTAAAAATTTATAATAAATGATTTATTATTAATTGAGAACCTAAATTATAATAGTTAATTAATTTAAAGTTATTAATTTGAATTAGTATAACCAAATAGGATAAAAAAATAATTTCAGTGAAGAAAACAGTGACATTAACTACGAAGAAAATAGAAACAAACCAATATTGACGATATGATCGTCACTAAAAGGTGCTCCAACAGCAATGTTTTTTGTTCATAAATATCCCATATTTAAATCTGTAATTTGTGACACACTGCGTCACTAATTAGGGCACAATTAACAACGAAATTCACCCCTAAATACTTTTAATTATTTATTATTTAATATGTTTTACTTAATTAGCGACATAGTGCTTAGCTAAAAAGGAACAAATTCAAGATAAACTTGTGGCATCAGTGTTATGGGAAAATTCGCAACTATCGTTAGTTTTTTCACCTTCAGCGATAATGAATTTTGCGACACAGGGACTTGCGTCAGCATTTATAATTTGCGACACCATATTAATGTCTCCTTATTAACATTTTTGTTATAGCGAGTTTGTGTTAAAGAAAAAGGAAAGAAATAAGAACTTGAATGGAACAGTTATGATTGCCAGATTGGATATAAGCATTTAAGTATATTAGGAAAATGACAATATATAGCTCTATATTGCCGAGCATTATATAGTAGAGCATTTAGCAGAACTGCTCATGTGGGCGATGTAGCTCACTATTCAGAAAGCGACAATTTATTGTAGCCGTCTGATGCACATAATTATATGTTTAATGTGCTTGATTATACGTATCGGACGGCTACTATGGATTGTTGCTCTCTGAGTGGTAGGCGACGTAGCCTATATTAGCAAAATCGAAGCATATAGTGCTACTTGATAACGAGACTCAATTACTTAAAACTGTAAAATTGATAAACAAAAGGAATTTTCAGTTTCATTCCAGAATCTAGAAATTTTAGTAGTCAACTTACATATATCTTACAATATGTAAAGCTAACTTAATAATGATAATGTAATGCTAACAGCTGACTTCAAAAAAATTTGGTTTTGCATCAACGACTATTGCTTCTAGCTTTGGCAAAGTAATTTTTGAGACAAAGAGCTTGAAAATTACAAACCTAAGGATATTTCTTTTTTTTTTTTTGCTAAAAAAAGAAAAAAAATATTGTCAATATTGACGATCATATCGTTAAGGATGGAATAAAAATATTAAATAATAACTTTCTTGGTCTCCGTTAAGAATGATTTTTAATAATATTGGATAGCTAGGCACGTGGTATATCTAAATGTGAATGTAAACTAGCCTCAAGATTAAACGTCACACGCATAATTAAATTACTAACAGAACCAACTATATAAGGCACAAAAGAGGAATATCAGAAAATAAAGAGAATTATTAACTTTTCGAATGCAGCTTTCCATTGCAAGTATTATAGTATGAGAAGCGAACATGTCTAGCTCCCAATTTATTCAAAATGAAAATATAACCTCAATATTATCTATCCCCATCACTTCGTGAAATGTTTGCATTAATTTATGAGGGAGAAATCTCAAGTGAAACCCATTCAAATGAAACCCTTGAGAGACCCCCTTCATTGAATGATAAGTGGAAAAATTGATTTTGGAAGGGAAAAAAAAAAGACACAACCAGTTGCAAAAGGGCAAAAAGAGGGGAAAAATAAATTTGGGCGGGAAAAGTTTGTGTGGCCTGGAAGATGCCACGTGTCAACTTTAAAATTACATTATATGGATCAATATTACATGATAAGGAACAAAGTTACATATTTTGGACAAAAGTTACACCGTATGAAAAAATTACAAAATATGGACCAATATTACATGATATGGAACAAAGTTATGTATTTTGGACAAAAGTTACACCGTGTGGAAAAATTACTAATTTTGGACAAAAGTTACATCGTATGGAACAATTACAGAATATGGACCAATATTATATGATATGGAATAAAGTTACATATTTTGGATAAAAATTATACTGTATGGAACAATTACAGAATATGGACTATTATTATGTGCTTTGGAAACGAATTACGTATTTTGGACACAAGTTACACCGTATGGAACAATTACAGAATATTGACCAATATTACATGATATGGAATAGAGTTACGAATTTTGGACAAAAGTTACACCGTATGGAACAATTACAGAATATGGACCAATATTACATGATATGGAATAGAGTTACGTATTTTGGATAAAAATTACACTGTATGGAACAATTACAGAATATGGACTATTATTACGTGTTTTGGAAAAGAATTACGTATTTTGGACATAAGTTACACCGTATGGAACAATTACAGAATATGGACCAATATTACATTATGTGGAATAGAGTTACGAATTTTGGACTAAAGTTACACCGTATAGAACAATTACAGAATATGGACCAATATTACACTATATGGACTAGAGTTACGTATTTTGGATAAAAATTACACCGTATGGAACAATTACAGAATATTGACCAATATTACATGATATTGAATAGAGTTACGAATTTTGGACCAAAGTTACACCGTATGGAACAATTACGTACATGATATGGAATAGAGTTACGTATTTTGGATAAAAATTACACCGTATGGAACAATTACAGAATATGGACTATTATTACGTGTTTTGGAAACGAATTATGTATTTTGGACACAAGTTACACCGTATGGAACAATTACAGAATATGGACCAATATTACATTATATGGAATAGAGTTACGAATTTTGGACTAAAGTTACACCGTATGGAAATATGGACCAATATTACACTATATGGACTAGAGTTACGTATTTAGGACACAAGTTACGCCGTATGGAAAAATTACAGAATATGGACCAATATTACATGATATGGAATAAAGTTACGTATTTTAGACAAAAAAATACACCTTATGGAAAAATTACAGAATATGGAACCATCATTATGTGATTTGGGAACGAATTACGTATTTTGGAGTCAAGTTACACTGTATAAAAAAATTACAGAATATAGACCAATATTACATGATATAGAACAAAGTTACGTATTTTGGACAAAAGTTACACCGTATGAAAAAATTACAGAATATGGACCATTATTACGTGTTTTGGAATATAATTACATATTTTGGACACAAGTTACGCCGTATGGAAAAATTACAGAATATGGACCAATATTACATGATATGGAATAAAGTTACGTATTTTAGATAAAAAAATACACCGTATGGAAAAATTACAACTTATGGAAACACACAAGTAGTTTGTGCTAATTAATTATATTTATCAAATATAATTATTTTTCTACTATATCTAGTACAAAAAAATGCAGATTTAATTATAAATGTATTAAATTAAATAATTTTATATTTATTATAAAAATTTGTTAATATATATTTCTTATTGGTTCTATGGGTTAAATTTTGAAAAGTTCTTAAGATATATAAGTAACATACCATTGACTTCATGCTATATGAGATTCCAAAAAAATATGATATTTTAAGGTGTTAATCTATTTACAACACAAATAAATAACATAGAAACACACAAGTAATTTATGCTAATTAATTATAATTAAAAAATATATTATTTTTCTACTATAGCTACTACAAAAAATGTAGAGTTAATTATAAATGTATTAAATTATATAATTTTATATTTATTATAAAAATATGACCAATAATAAGTTGTAAATATTAAATTAGGGGATTAGTAAAAAATTAATAGATCATATTTCCATTGATACAATATTTTGTGAGAACTTAATAGGAACACTATTTTTAATTGTATTTAATTATAACTCTAAATTGTAAATAAATAATATTAGATATTTATTAAAATAATCTACCAAATAATGTGTCAGTATTTAATTTGTTTATTATTTTGATTCACTTATCCATTTAAGATTCACATATTTATATTTAGGCTATATTTTAACATGTGTTATAAAATAACATAAATTCCATTATCAAAATTTAGTATGTGTAGCAGTGCACATTATAAATTTTGAGGACTACCAGGGGCCTGCAATTGCGCATGGATGACCGCCTGGGGGCCTCTGCCCCATGAGGAGAAAAAAAAAGTTAACATGTATTGCATATTCAAATTCTCAAATGGTATCAATTTTAAAAAATTCTCAAATACAAACAAACAAGTATTTTAACATTTATTATTTAAGTTAAATGAATGTGCTATATTTTAACATGTATTATATTTGAATCAAAATTTTGATTATAACTAGAAGTTCAATTTTGGTTTCTAAGTTCATCCTATCCATATGAGATGAGGCTGACTAGTGTCCGCCTCTTCACTGATTATTGGTTTATCCACTTATTTCCCTTTACATATGCATATGCTTTATCAATTCTTGGGATGAAAAAACATGCGAATGCCCCCTAAATGTCTAATAAAGAAAAAAAATACAAATCCAATTGAAATATTTCCACACCAAATATCTGAAATAAGGCATGATATTACATTTTGATCAGCCAAAAAGGAAACTTATAGATAGTATGCTCGCTGCTATTAATTGGCCTGGTCATGATTAGTTTCAATATTGTTAAGAACCAAACTGCATCAGTTTCTGTTAATATCTTTACATTAAGATAACATGTAGACGATACCCTAAATATGCACAGTGAACTCAAATTCTGACTCATTTTATCCGAATAATATACCAATTTTTCAGAATTTCATTTATCATTGCCCGAGTTCATATCTAATTAAGTAGACAAAAATATTCAGATAGACCACAAAGTAGCCTGAAGATGACAAAAATGATCCCAATCTCATCCATGGATCAATAGTATAAGAGAAGGCCAAGGAAAACGACCCAATATCAGGGCAGCCAATCTACGGAGCGTGCTGTGTAGAAGGATCCACTGCCGCCCAAATACGCTGCATTTGCTCGGCTTGTTGCTGCAATTGAGTGTCCATCATAGCTTGCCGCTCAACCATGGTCCTCTGACCCACAATGAGAGTGGCACACATGGCTTCAATGTGCTGAATGGACTCCTCAACAGAGAATGCAGAAGAACGGCCCTCAAGCAGTGGGAAAGAGTCACTCGGGCCCAATGTTGTAGCAGGGATCTCCACAGAATCCTCACCAATCCCATTAGAAAAACAGCTCGGTTTCGTCCATCTGCCTTGCACCCTAACAAACCCATGGCGACTGAGAGTAGCCTCGGTAATCACATCTGATGTCCGAGTCATGAGCACATCCTTCCCAGATAAATCCACTTCAAAATGGTCGAAAACCTTGGCCAACAAAAGTGGATAAGGCAAAGACTTGTCTGGCCGGTTAACTCTCACAGTTTGCCGCATCTGAGAGACAATTATAGAAGCCAGTGGTACACCGGGAACACCTTGCAGCCCATTCAGCATCTTATCCAATAAATACAAGTTCGCAAGTCGGACCTCATTCAAACTGCTTGCACTTGGAAGAACATTGGCACTATAAAAATGAACTAACTCCCGCTGATGAATTCCCAAATTGGTAGTGCTATGAACCTGATCTGATAAATATTTTCCCTCTCTCGGCGGGCATGGAGTCGGCGTGTAATTTAAACGGTGCATAGCTTCATGTAGCGCGAACTGGGGATCACCTTTAACACAATCCTTAATCATAACAAAATCAGGACCCTCATCATTCAACCCCAAAATACTAGCAATCAGTGGTCGAATAAGATGAATCCGGTGACCCTTTACAAAAGAAGTAACCGTTTCAGCGCCAAGGTTGTCTTTGCCTTCTACGTTGGCGTAAAAATCCAATACTAACTGTGGATAGTAAGCCTTTGGTAATTGAAGTACGCTGCCCCACTCCATTGAAGAAAATGCATCGGTCAAATTGAGAAAATGATCAATCCCGGCTGAAACGGATTTTTCCACAACAAGAGAATTACGTTTCCTTTGTTCACACCACTGAGCATTAGCACGAAAAGTGAAACGTAATGCTTCAGATTCACTAAGAGGCATGCCTGTATTGTCCGCTCGTTGTCGAGATCCTCGAGATGATTTAGTAGAAGCTAAGGGCTGGGATTTAGGTCGAGATGATGCACGCGTACGGGTGGTACCGGCATCATTAACAGACTTCTGAGCATCACCGCGAGGTTGGCCTTTTCGTCCCATGACTCTCAACAACCAATATCGTCCACAATTGGCAATTCCCTTGGGTAGCATAGTACGTCAAACCAGATTACCCACCCTATGCACACTACTATATGAAATTAGCCAACTTATATTCCAACAGTAATAAATGGTGCATTTTTGAACCCAAGCTAAGTCAAACATACCCACATAAAATCATTTACAAAGGTGTGGTCATTCAATATAAATGTCCTACTACGAAAACCATATCCAAATTATTCAAAATAACATTTTTATACTCTCTCATCATATTTATATCTTACAACAATACCATATCTGACATAAACATGAAGAATGTTTACTAACCATGCGGACAATCTTTGATATTTTGAGTTGGTCGCACTAGAAGAGGCTTCAATCCCCAATGAGACCATCCTGCAAGTCATTAAAGCAAATGCTTCCATTCAAAACACTCCATAAAAGGTTCGGGAAATTATAAACAAATATTTAGTAATACATTGTAGTTTTTTCAACCAGATATTTTATACATTCGGGGTTTTTTCACAGTATTTTTAATTTCTATTTTTCATTTTTCAATTTGGTGAAATTAGATGCAAACAATAGTAACAATATATGCCCCATGAGATTGCCGAAACTTCATTTATACAAAACCCATTCAAGTGGACGTTTAATTGCAAGACTTTACTCACATCTAAGTGCATTGCGAATGTTCATCAAAATAAACCTAATACAAGAGAATACGAAATACTCACCCGTTATGGCCAGCAAATTAGTTAATTGGAATGGGGCTACTGACGCATGGCTGTAGGTCCAAGCTGAGTGGGCTAGCTGATGATATTGGCTGGCATTGGTTGCTTTACAAGTGGGAGTGCTGGCCTTAACTTAGGACTTCTCTGATTACACTGGGTAAGTGGGATGGTCGGTTTCCATCACAAGCGGCAGTGTTTGCAAGCCGCGGACTTGCACTCTGAAAGAAATCTAAATGCCAGTTTAGGGTTTGGGAGGGGGGAGGTTTAGATTTGAAAGAAAACACTTTCGGGTGGGTTGATGTTTTGTTATCAAAAGGTTTAATACGGTCGGGTTTAATGGGTTTAGGGTTTGGGTGGGTAAACGGGTTTGTAAAATCATATATATATATATGTATTTAGGTTTGGGAATTTCGTCTATATTTCCTCTACAATTAAATCGAGGTAGGAATATCCAGGCGGTAACCCAGGCGTATATCCAGACGCCTGGGTATCACCTTATGTTTTCCCTATCTTTCTGCACGTCCGAGGCAGAAATCCCTAGGCGGTAACCCAGGCTGAGAGCCAGGCACCTGGGTTTACCCTGAAGTTCTTCCCCCTCTTTCTGGCCATCCGTGGTAGTTGAGAACCCAGGCGGTATCCCAAGCGTAGAGCCAGGCAAGTCTGGGTATCCCATTATGTTTTCCCTCTCTTTCTGCACGTCCAGCGCAGAAATTCCTAGACTGTAACCCAGGCGTAAAGGCAGGTGCCTGGGTTTACCCTTAAGTTCTTACCCCTCTTTCTGCCCATTTGTGGCAGGAATACCCAGGTGGTAACCCAGGTGTAAAGCCAGGTGCCTGGGTATCCTCTTAGACTATTTCCCCCTATTTCTACCCATCCGGGACATAAATCCCCAGGCAGTAACCCAGGCTCAGAGGCAAGCATTGGACAACCATTAATTTTTTTTTGAAAATCTTGTCAATTTTTTGATGTTTCGGACATAGGTTTGCAAGTAAACTATGAAACTTCATTTATACAAT
>QANX01001510.1:0-124635 GCA_003254975.1 Ochetophila trinervis
TTATGCTCACGCACATATATATATATATATATATATTTTTCTCTCCACTAGTCAAAATAATTCCATTAGAAAATTATGGATACTGCAAGTTAATAATTAGCTTGACAGACAATTATTTTGCTTTTTGCAAAAAATAAATTTAATACAGAAGTATAAGCAAGATTGTAAAGCTTGATTAAAGCTTCATGTAAAAATAATAATAATGATTAATACTTCGTAAGACATTATGGTATGTGTATATAGTAATCATAAGCAAAGCGCTATGCACGCTTAATCTTCACAAAGTATGAACTCGTGTAATATAATGTGTGACATTATGGCATCTTGTTGGCACTTCTCTAAAGAAAAAGGTACAATTAATGGGTGTGACTTTTTTCTTTTTTCTTTTTTTTGCTAAAAGGGGTGTGACTTAACAACCAACTCATCAATCATATTACTTTAATATAAAAATATATATTGTTTATATTCTTCATATAAAACGATATTTCTTCGATAAATAAATAGATTTAATATTTAGTGATGATGGATTGGCGACAATGGCATTAACATGGTCATGTTGGGCTTACAAAAATTGTTATTGTTTAGGTGTGGCCTGGTCCACGCCTCAAGTACAAACAAATATGTGGCTCGGGTCGGATCTAACTCAGAGGTTTAGTTGGATCTACTTTAGACCATGGCCCACTCTCTCTCACTTTCACATTAAACCCTTTTTCTTTAAAATAGAAACGAAGGGACGCATCAAACGCTCTTTTCCATGTCCAGAGGCGGTGCTTGAGTCATCGTATTCTTCTGTTATTTACACAGACCGCGATTCTTCTGAATTTGTTTTCATTTCTTCAGGTTTCAATTTAAAATCGATGCTTAATTTGAAATCCTACTTAATATTTTTTTGCTAATCAATCAAAATAAATTATTATTGTTATTTATTTCCGTCAAGTTTTGTTGTTAATGGCATGCATATAAGTAATGCTCTTGAACATATGAATCATACTTGCGACAAATTTAAACCCAATTGATAGATTTGGAAATATCTTTAGGAGGTATTTAGTTTATCAAGGTTTCACTGGATTATTAGCTGCTTGGAAGGGGTAGGCTGCCATTCTTAGCAGCTTACCTTATGCTGGTGTTGGTTCATTATCAGATTATATTGATAGAAGCCTAGAAGCAAAAAAAATTAAAAAACTGTCTCTGTCAATTCTAGCCCAAAGTTGTTTTGCTTCAATTTGTGTGGCTCAGCAGACTTTCATGCCTTAATTTTCGGTTGCCCTAGGTTTTCAGACTCACACATTATAACCTTTATAGATGGAAGGGAATTCGAAAATTATTACATTGAACTCTAATTTCTTATAAATAATTCGACATGAATCTTTAAGATATTCTCAGGAGCTTAAAGTGCTAAAAATAATTCAATGATGAAAAACCATATATTTGTGTTTAGGCTAAAATCTGTTATAAGCATTTTTTCTTGGCCTTATTTTCCATGCTTTCAGACTGCTTACCTCTGTTTCTTTTCTTTTTTCTTTTTTTTTTCTTGTTGTTGTTGATTGGCATTTTTTAATATTTTCAAGATGGTGAACCATTGGAAGAGGAAGATATAATATATATATATATACATAAATATATATTATGAATGCTATACCGGTGATAATGTTAGTCTTAGTGTTCTAAGGTTCAAAATTTTCTTTAATTATTTCTGATTAGCAAAAATGATATTCATGTTATGGTTGCTATAAACTTTTTTGCCATTAATTTTTCTGGCCAGAGAAAATAGTAAAATCCACCATATGTTAGAACTTAGAACTTTAAATATTATATAATGGGTTTTTGTTCATCTTTAATGGGTAAAGGGTTTTACAGATGGCATATTGAAGGAAATTCTAGAAAACTAGGCCCAGCTGGCAGAGATGGTTAGTACTTACTAGTTACTCTTGCTAAGGACAATTTCCAAAGGAAAATTGAATGATATTTGTACTTTCCTTCTCACATATTGAAAACAAAAGCATGACATGCCACTATGTATGTATAGACTAGAAGCCCAGTTCTAACTTGAACAGGAAGAGGGTTTGTTAGATCTTTAAGGTGACTGGTACCATCTAAACTAGTCAAGATGTGGCCTTAATGACCACTGGTTCTCTTAGTACAGTTACTTTTTTTTTTTCTTTTTTAATTTTATTCCTTCTCTTAAATTAATTCTCCATTCTCACATTTTGAAAGCTATTTTATTTTGTGTGTGTTTTTTTTTTTTTTTTTTTTTTTTTTTTTTTTTTTTTTTTTTTTTTTTTTTTATGAAACTGATAGCTATTGTTGAAGGACCTATAGGTTGGTTCAGTTCGTTGGCTTATGACAATCTGATATCATCTCTGTTTAATTAGTAAAAGACCTTGTTATATATAGTGCTGTGCAGTCTTCCATTTTTCACTATCAGAGTAAATTTCTCTAATTTTCTTACCAACTCTTGATGGCGAAAGCTAGCTGATTATAAATTAAATACTAATTATGATATATGTTAAAGTTTTTCATGTTTTCAAATCTAATCAATTATTATTAGTGCCAGCAGTGCTTCTGTCAATGCCACGCTGCTACCTTCTTTCCCCCGTATGCGATGAGCACCATTGACCATGTATCACAACCAAAACTTTGGACACGTGTTATGTCTGCCCTGCTTGCTACCATTTGAGGTAAAATATGAACCCATTTCATAAATTTTTGAATCACAGCTAGTGTGTCCTTGTTGATATTCTCATCTTCGTGCTTTGCCATCGTATCAATCACTATCTTTGGTCATTCTATGTAATAAATTGGTTGCTTTGATTATTCATAGCCTAAATGAACCATGTTGCATGAACAATATCAAATTAAATAATTTTTGCGTATTTCTTTCCCTTTCATACCGAGGAGATTAATGGAGTTCAATTTTTTGTTTTTGTTTTTGTTTTAATATTTTTTAGAGGCATATAGTATGTTTAGTTTTCCTTGAATATCGCTGCTTCTATGAATTTCTTGCATTGACCAAATCTATGCACATAGAAGTCAAATGTGATAGCTTTGATGGATTCTGCATTCATTGATGACTTCCCGGATTAAAAATCATTTTTTTTTTTCTCAAGTGTTTCTAATGGAAATATCAAATTATTCATTTTGACCGGAGAGGTTGTTGGGAGCTAAATGGTAATTTAAGACCATGGAATATCTGCATCACTTAATTTTTTATGCATTGAATGAATAATTAATATTCTCTATCGTTTTTACTTTTGTTGGTGGAAGTGGAACTACCTGCTTCTGCCACATAGAAAATAATAGATAATGATCGTTTTTACTTGGGGACCTAAATGGGGTTTAGATTTGATGTTTGCCCTATACGAGGTGACAACCTCGTGATAAAAGTCCCAAGTGAACTAATATTTCCATGTCTTTAGTGAAAGCTGAAATTCCAGAGGGATCATATTCCAGGACAGAGGGCGGTGACATTTAGGAAGAAACATCTATTTTGGAATTGAAAATTGGAGAGGCTTTCTGTGAATTTCTCTGACATTTTCCCTTTCATAATTGTGCAAGTTTATGCATATGGTTGTCATATACGATCATTGTGATTCCTCTGGTTGTTTGATTTTCCATAGGAAATTTCTTAAGGAGTGATCGATAAAACAAATCAGAGTAATCCAATCATGGAAAATTCAGTTTTAGAAATACATCTCGTGGAGAAAACTATTTTGATAGTCATTTTTAAATGTCCTGTGCACTTGGTTCAAGTAGAATCGTCTTCAGTTTACCAAAAAAAAAAGTAGAACCGTCTTCACTATTTTCTTTGTTTTTCAGTTTTACATATTTGTTCCTAACTAGCTAGCCACTTTCTATATTTGGATACCCATTTCTGTCAAATCTTTTGACAAAGTTAAGCCACTTCCACTAAACTAGTTTTATAAATAAGTGAACTTGAATCATTCGTGACGGTGTTTTTTTTTTTTTTTTTAAACTCCATTTCTTAAATATTAATGTTGGAAAATTCAAGTTTAAGGCTTTTTTTTTATTAATAATTTCTTTTGCAAATACCTGAAATTGACAGCAAAATGAGGTTAAAAAATTGCATTGTTTGGACGATTCACTTATGAAACGTTTTGTGAACATATTACGTTTTTTCGTGCATATGTGAACATATTGGTCGCCTTATGAAAGGCAAGTTTTCTAATTTATAGCACTCCAACATAATTATTTAGTCGTAGCGACGACCCACACACAATTATGAGAAAATAATTAAGAGGTTCCTCTAAAGGTCAAAAACAAAAAGAAAAAAAAACAATTTTCTTTTTAGAGTGGAAGACATATACCAAATTAAAATATTATCATAAAACCCATAAAATTTGATCATGACATACACATAATACACACACACACACACACTCACAGAGCTAAGTCAATCAGATGGATTTGATGATTTTACCATCAAAATTTCTTTTATCAGCTTAGATCTGAAGTTTTAAAAATAAATTTATAGTTTATTGGGCTTTTACAGAGTTTATTTTGCTTAAATAAAATTTTTGTATGTTAAAAAATCAATATTTGATCAGTAATTAATTTTTAATTTTAGTCTTTCATATAATTTAATAAGTTAATAATAACTTAATGTGTGTCTAACTCTTCTATGTACCAAATAGGATTCCATGCTGGTACACATGGTGCGTTGAATAATTTCTCTATATACATAAAGTTTTTCTCTTATGAAAATCTATCTATAAAGGTACACATAGCAAATAAAAACAATGACATGTGTACATTAATTCCAAAAAAACATCCTTTATAAATTTTTTATTTTGTAATAAGAAAAGTAATCCATGGAGATGGGTACAGTTAGAAATACAAGATCCAGTATCAGCGCAGGGATATAATTAATTGTAATAGAAAAATGAAAGAAAAAAACAAGAAAGTCAAAAATTGATTAGACAGTTGGGCAGCCGTAGAATATGGGTACAAGAAACCATTAAAAAGAAACCGTCCATATGGAATTGCAGAGAGCATCCACGACATTTGCACATTGTAGGTCTCCATATTGGTAAGCATTTAAAGAACGTAGATTGCTTGTGCAATAAAAAATAATATAATTTTAATTTAGATTGTACAAATGTATAATTAAATTGAATTTTATTTTTTAATTGTATTGTACAAAAAAGGCTAATATAATTATATATATATTTTTTTTAAAAACAACTTTTATAGAAAATAAAAAATGTTTAATAAAATTTTCAATAATGTGTAGGCCACATCAATTTAATATTTAAATTAGACATTATCATTGAAGAATAATTTTTTTCACTGTCCCAAATTTACATAGAGATCTATCTGACAAAATAAAATTTTTTTAGATAAACAGAAAATTAAAACGGAAACAAAGTTTGAATCATACCTTTAGTGCAACCCGGGTGAATAGAGAGATTATATTCACTATCTTGTATTCGCCTATAGATATATTATTACTAAAATATATATTTATATTTACTTTTATACATCAAAGTACAATTATATTAATTTACATAGAGATCTATCTGACAAAATAAAATTTTTTTAGATAAACAGAAAATTAAAACGGAAACAAAGTTTGAATCATACCTTTAGTGCAACCCGGGTGAATAGAGAGATTATATTCACTATCTTGTATTCGCCTATAGATATATTATTACTAAAATATATATTTATATTTACTTTTATACATCAAAGTACAATTATATTAATGTAATGAATTGTATTTTATGAATCTATATACTTTTAACTAGGGATGGACAAAATTGAACTAAACTGTTTAAACTGAATCAAGCCATTGTTTTTTGTTGGTTTGGTTCGGTTTGTAGAGAATATTAATTTGGTTTGGTTTATTATGTTAAAAAATTATTATTAATGATTTGGTTTGCAGTTTGGATGATTTTTGGACCAAACCAATCTAAACTGTACTTAATATTCTATATATTTATAATATTTATTATTATTAATAATATATATCACTAATATATATTTCTTTAATATTTTTTATTATTAATGGGCAGTTTTAAATTTAAATATATATTTTTTCTTTTTATGTTTGGAATGTGTAGTGTTTCTTTTTATGTTTGAGATGTGTAGTGTATAATTTTCATTTTGAATTGTAATACTTTGTTTTAATTTAGATTTTAAACTGTAATATTTTTAATTTGAACTTAGTATTGTAGTATTTAAATTAGTTTAAATTTTGAACTACAAAATTAAATTTTAGTTTATAAATTAAGTTTAGACTATAAAATTAAATGTCGCAGTCCAAACCGTTCATGCATGGTTTTGTTTGGTTTGAATGGTTCTGATGGTTTGGTTTGGTTTGTTATTAAGCTAAACCGTAAACTATAGTTTGGTTTAAATTTTTATAAAAAACCGGACCAAATCAAACTGCGTCCATCCCTACTTTTGACAATATATTTTATGTTATTTACCAAAAAATATATTTTTATGTTACAAAAAAAACTTTGGAAAGTATTTTTTTATTAATTTTTTTTATAATGAGAATATGAGAAATCCAAAAAAAAAATTGAAAATATTTTTTTATTAATTTTTTTATAATGAGAAAAATGAGAAATCCAAATCTATTATATTTTATAATTAGAAAATTTCCATTTCATTATCTTTAAAAAAAATTGTGATATTAAATGCAAATAGGGCTATTTTTAAAAGATGGGATGGGTATGGAATAGAGGTGTGCAAACATGTATTCTTCCGATGAAACCGACCGAATTGAAACAATTGATTTGGTTTGATTTGGTCATGCTATTTAAAAAACAGAAAAGTTTGATTCAGTTGACAGATTTAGTGAATTTTCACTTAATCCGAACTAAATTAAACCGCATATATTCACATGTTTTTTTTTTTTTTTTTTCCTAACAAGCATATATTCACATGTAATCGCAACACATCACTCATTTCGTCCACGTCACCCCATCCTAGTCACATCCACCTGATATGATTTCACAAAACTTGAATTTTTTTCACAAAGTTGAAATTTTTTTTTATTTTCTCAGCTATCTCTCTGTATGTGTCTTATGCTAAACCCTAAGAGAAAACTCTATGAGCCACCTCCTTTGACTAATGACCACCATCGCCTCTCACCATTGAGTGAACATCATTCTTTGACCATTGTCATCTCGACCACCTAGACTAGAGTCGAAAAGGCGTTCAACACCATCTCTCAACCTAAACTAGCCATAAGCCCACAACCTGAAACCATATTCGTCAGTTGTCACCACCACCACCACTTTCACTCAACATCATTGGCTCAACATCACAACCTTCTTGTCGTTTCCGACTCACCACCATAAAGCACAAACCAACAGTGTCCTCCTAAGCTCAATTTTAAGCTCTTTGTTCTTTGCCCTTTGCCTTTGAAAATTAAGCACAAGCATAATCATAACTCCCTAATAATTTTTAAACCCTAATCATAACTCCCTAACAATTCCCCCCCCCCCCCTAAAACATGTTTGGAGTAGTCTTTTGCTTCGATCAGTTCAGTTTTTCTAGTTAGTACTAATTTTTTTATTAGTCTCTTATACCAATAACTCAAACTCATAAAAAATTAATTTGGTTTATTTGCTTTTTATTTTTATTTTTAATGTTATCAGTTTGGATTTGTCATATAACATAACCGAATTAATCAGTTTAGTTATTACTTTTTCAAAAAATCCAACAAACTCGAACCCAACACAAGTATAGGAGGAGGCAACGTGGTCCACTCCATTGCCATTCCTATTCATATTCCATAGTCCATGTATAAAAAAAACCTTATTAACAAACACATTTTATTTTCAAAAACTAAATTTAGAAAAAAATAAAATATAAATCCAAACCAACCGCGCAATTTCCATCACCTCCAGCAAACAAAAAAAACGCTTTCGTAAGCTTTCACCGTGCCCCCTTGACATTGACAACCTCGCTGATTGAGGACCACTCTCTCTCTCTCTCATACTTTGATTTCATTGGTTTGTGGTGTCCATACTCCACGCCATGAGAACCGGTTCTTGGTGCCCCAACTCACCCTTATCTCCTTATCTGCTTGTTTTTGTTTGGCAACTCTGAAACTTATGCAGCTACGCAATTAACAAACCCCCGCTCCCACCGCCCATCCATGCTCTTCCTAATTCCTAGCTAACTTTTTTTCCCCCCCATCTTTTTATCTATTTTGCATCAAATAACATCTTAAATTAAGTTTATATATATATAATCACTAATAAATTAAATTCAGATTAAACCAAACATGGAAAATTATATTATATGATAATACAATTTATCCACGATAAACTAACTATAATTTAAGTCTTACTATATATAAATTGAAGGATTGATTGCCCTCCATATAAAAATAGCCAGTTTGCGATTACAATCGAGAACGTATGCGTGCCGAATCCAACGGAATCCTTTTGATTCCGTTTTCTGGCTCTCCTCTAATATTCTGTTGACGCGTTCAGAACCTAATAAAAAGATAACCCCCAAAAATAATAGAGAGAGAGAGAGAGGAAGAAGAAAACTAAAAAGGATTATATATGTACAGTTGACTTATTGGGCGAGTGCCGCCGTCCGATGATCTGTTTCAATCGTCGTCTGAGTTTTCTGGGTCAGGATAGGCGTTTAAGTCGGGCTTGCGATTAGATTTGGATTGCGACGAAGCATGAAGAGCGGTTTGCATAGCGTCGACCTTAGCCCCGACTTCGGTAGCTTTTTTGCGTATGGAAGCTGCAGACCTGTCGTGGAGGAGCACTTGGTCTTCTTGGAATAATAGTTCGGGGAAGTTAAGGCGAGCGGATGGTCCTCGGAGATAGAATACGGCGATGTCGTACGCTCTGGCTGCGGCTATCGGAGTGGTGTAAGAACCGAGCCAAATCCTAGACCTCTTGTTTGGTTCTCGAATCTCGGCCACCCACTTTCCCCACTTCCTCATCCTTATTCCTCTGTAAGGCTTTTCTACTTGGTGTTGGTGTTGGTGTTGGTGTTGATGATGATTGTTATTATGATGCTGGAGTTGCTGCCTTTGCTTCCTCTTCTCGGAGCTCGTCGTCGTCGATGTTGAACTGCTCGAACAGCAATCTCCTTCCATCACAGCTTCTCTTCTACCAAAATTAAAAATAATACTAATAAAACCCCTGAACTAGAAGCAGAGAAGTACAAAAATTGAAATCGTAAACAGGTAAAATATATATAATATATAGGGGAAGATGGAAGAATCAGTTTCCTGCTTGGCTGCTAGTCTGTCGTCTGGGAAAGGCCGCCACGTTGGTATCTCTTTGAGACAAATCCAAAACTGGCCGACATCTTCTATCACCTCCCACCTCTCTCTCTCTCTTTCTCTTTCTCTCTCTTTATGTAATAGTACGGTTTTATATATATATTTTTTATATTTTTTTGGTAAAAAAGTACGGTTTTATATTTATATGTTAAATGTTATACTATTTTATGTTGGTTTTTTAGTTTCATATCTTTTTCGATCTGCCTCTGAGACCACTATGTAAGTGGAAAAAATCAAAATCCATTTAGTTTTACTAAATCATTCCTTAATCAAATTTTAAATATTAAAATATTAAATCCCAACCAATAAAAAAATGATTAATTTAAATATACGTCGACTATATTGTCATTTATAATTTTTTTTTAAATTAATAAAAATAAGTGACTCTGAAGTCTGGACCATCTGATTTTTATTGTTTTTACCAAAGCGAGTCTGAAAGCCTATTTGTAGTTTATTTATTTTTAAAAACCCATGGAGAAGTTTTGTGGGCTTGAGAGAGAGAGAGAGAGAGAGCCGACGTGGATGTATAGTTACGCCTCTTTTACGCAATCAAGCTGCCTCGCTTTCTCTCGCTCTCGCTCGCTCCGCGTCGTTTCCCTTCCCTTCCTTTGTGCTAAGGTCAGGTTTTGTTTGTCAAACCGAATAAATTTGAGGAGAATACATTGTAATCCTTGTGTTTCTTTTTTAAATTGATAATCCTCAATATTTTTATCAGGTTTTGCTTGGTGGACAAGTGGATCGACGATTTTAGATAGACAAAGGTCGGTGATGGATGGATGTGGCTTGAGAAGGACTTTCCGTCCACGCAATGACGACCCCTTTAGAGTGGAGTTAGCAAAAAGTAGCTAAATAAGATACTTTTATTTTATTATTATAACACCTTCTGGGTTTGCTTTAATAATTGACTATGGAATAGTTCACTGTTTAGATGGCTCTGAAACAGGATTCGGGAGACGTGTCGCATGCAGAGTGGTTTTGGATAACTACCATTGGTGGTTGGTCAATTTGTCAATCAAATTTATTGACTTGGAAAACTCAAAAGTTTAATTCAGTTTAACATGCCGCCTCGCCGTCTAAGAGTAGCAAAATAATCTTGAGGAATTGAGAGCTTAATTTGAAGGGGTGTGTATGGTAGTATGGTGTGGCAAAACCCGCACTCTAATATAATGTATTGACTATTGAGAACCTCCAAAACACATTATTAGTTTATTTGAAACAACTATTTAATGAAAATAAGTTGACAAAGGGACATTATCAAGGGTCGCAAGTAGGGGTGGGTGGCGGTGAGGAGAGTGAGTATATAAATTTTTGATTGCGGGGTATTATTTGTTTGTCGACAACGAAGAAGCCAAAAGAGAATTTGTTGTTTTTATAAAATAAAAAAAAGGAGAATTTGTTGTGGGGAGCAAATAGGAATAGGATAAATGTTTTATGTGGAAGGTAGCAATGAGAAATGATTTTGGGAAGCCAAACATGGGATGGAATTTTGCCTAACCGCATGCCCAATTTCCAGTCCACAATCATTTACCCAAAAAAAAACTTCCAGTCCACAACCCAGTCGGCAGCATTAAATTTAATTAAATAATTAACCAAAACGGACTTAGGTTTCTCTATTTGGGTGTGCTTTGTTTCTTTTTCGTTGATTTGATTAGACCGATGTGAGAGAAGCGTAAAATGAAGAAAGTGTCCTTCCCACACTCAGTGATAGAAATTTTCGACCAAACAAAACACTTTAGTGATAGAAATGTAAATTATTATTGACTGTGATTTATGTTGAAAATTTTAATTATGAGTGTTTATTTATATTTTATTTTTTAATATTCAAATTTATATAAAAAAAAATTTTAATATAACTATTTAATATGATAATTTAAATTTAAATTTTATTAGTAATTTATTATCNTATATGATCACTAATAGAAAGGGAAAAAGAAAGAAAGTAATTAATGCAATTTATGTCTATTTACAAAAATACTCTACATATAAAATATCTCAATCAACTAGCTTTTGATTAATAAAGATAACTTCGGAATATTAAAAGCTTCATTAAACTTATCACGTCCCTTGTTTCCTCTCAAATTTGAGTGGAAAGCTAGATTTGCTAAAATAGACATATTCTATTATTTTCTTTTCTTTTCTTTCCTTCTTTATCCTTCTTTTTCCATTCATTTTAATAATTCAAACAAAAAAATGAAATATTTTATTCTTTCTTCTATTCTATCAATCCAAACATAGCGTTGAAGGCCAAAAAATTTTAAAATAAAAATAATTTGAGGTACATTCTCTGTAAAATCGCAAGGCCTATTGTGCTTTGACAGAATCCATCGAAAGAAATCCTGAGTCCTGAACCTTCTCTTGCACTAGTCTTGCTCCTGACATCACCATCAATTATACTCCGATGTTTTTGTGTTTAATAAAAGGATGATAATCCAATTTTTCATTGTAAATTTCTTATCCAAGAATATCACGTATATGTTTAAGGCTAAAGAGTGTTTTTTTCTTTCTTTATGAAGAAATAAAAGTGTTTTTTTTTTTGTATGAATCGTAAAAGAGTTAAAGGATGAATGCTACACATTACACAACTTGGTTTATAAGAGTATAAAAAAGATACCATTAAAATAATTTCATCAAAATAATTTTACTTATTCTAGCTTACGAAAATCTAAGATTTTTTATTTATTTATTTATAAAAAGTAATTAAAAACAAATTACTGGCCAATCGTCCGTCATAAATTTGGCGGCAGCCAACCAGCTTTTTCATTCAATTTGAAGAAACACAAAAAGAAAGTGTGAAAGTTCATAAAAGGATAAAAAGGGTGGCCGCTGGCTGCTCACAAACCCCTCTATTATTAGTCAGCCTACCTATCCTGCACGACTCCTCACGCCAGCAAAAATATAAAAAAATTTTAGAAAAAAATAAACAAACAACCTGCGACTTCCGGAGCTCCCCCTCCACAAGTTATGCCGCCATTTATCCCAATTATTATGCCTAAACTTCTTCTTTTTTCTTTTTAATATTCACCAATAAAGGCTTTATTATTATATTTTTATGCTTTTGGCTTGCAACCACTATGCTTAAGCAAAACCAACGCAGACTTATAATTATGAAAGTATGATAGATAGCAAACCTTGTATAGATTTGGTGCGACTGTAAGAAAAGAAAATGCAAGAAAATAGAGAGAAATAGTTTTCCTGAAATTCCTCTTTTTGATTCACTATTCAATATCTTTACTAGAGATGAGGTACCCGTATTTATATACAAGCTGAGAACTAACCCTTAATCATACTCAACTAACCAGACTTGACCAGATAACTGATTCAACAGAATACAAATTACTTTGACTACTTTTACAGAATAACACTGAGCTGGCATTCTTAACTCTCTATCATAAATCATAACCACAATACTAGCTGGTCTTCGTAATTTTGTGAACAACTATTTCAGATAAATAAGTCATTGAAGAGATTTTATCAAATTTATTACCCAAAAAAGAAACTCCACCAAATCAAATCCTTAATATGATATGATGCACCACAATTACTAAAGACAAAATGGAGCAATCAACGTTTTTATTACATTATTTGAATATAAAGGTGATGTTCTAAGTTGAGAGTAACCTTGTCGAACCATTGGACCTGACCTCCAAATCAAATCCTCAAGCTTAAAGAGTCAGACGCCTCCACTATGCTGAAAAGGACTCCTTTCGGTCTGGATCGTCGAATGCATATAAAGAATATTAGCTCAAGTAACCTTTGCAAAGTGGAAACTCTTGGTCACTGTATTAATATAATTTCCATTGTGATTTTAGCATGTAGGCAGATTACAAAAAATAATGCTTCTATTACAATGATATTATTCCAGTATTACCCTAGCTAGCATGGAAGATTTGCTCATTTTCAAGAATCACTGGAGCCCAGATCTTCATGATTGAACTCCATGACACGATTTCCACAAAACGACATAATAATAAGTGTACAAATCATGATCAATCAAATATGCAGTGCAGCAATTCGGCCAATCCATTATAATAATCATGGCTGCTTGGTGATAAGAGAAAAATGAGCAAAATAAGTATATGGAAACATAAAAGATACATTACAACAAATCCATCTAATCAAAATCTCTGGATATAGGATTGATATTATTCCAGAAAGAACAAAATATTTTCAGTGAAGTTTAGAACTCAAATACATCAAAACAGAAAAAGGCAATTTATAAATGGTTGATAGTGATACTATCCCAATTGGTGTCCAAATGCATGCAAATTCGTAAACTCTAGTATCTATTTAGATAGGCCCGCCTCATTCAAACTGAATGACTCTGGGGAAAATCAATTGTAGAAACACAAATTACAGAGTCCTCGCTCCCTTCTTACAGTATTTTCCTCCACCTGGCAGATGTTCTTGTGTCCTATATAATGACTCCTGTTATAAAAATGCGTGGATAGGAGTAAAGGCTGAATTATGACTATGCGTATCTGAAATTAGAAGTTGGGGAAAAATAAAATTTGAACGCTAGTTTCCATTAGTAGTACTCGAAGTTAGTTATAGGTTTCACGCCATCGAAGATTCTTCTTTTGGATGTTCTTTGGACTAATGGCACCTTCAACATAAACTATAGCATGCTTCCTCAATGATACAAACACCATACATCATTTATTTATTTATTTAAGCGGTAAGTAGTGACACCCTATGATAATCCAACTACAAATAAGTGAATTTAAGTCATATGTCATGATCCATCAAAATGGTCTACGTTTTGTATCCTTATAGATAAACTTCATATATTGACATGAAAACCTTTAATGTCAAATGTTTCTGATATTCAGACAGCTCAAAGTTCACGTCATCAGAATACATAGCAGATCATTTCAAACTAGCAAAAAGTAATCGCATTTTTTATATTGTTAGTTGAGTACAACCCAACTAATCTTCAATATTAGGGTGGCATGTTAAAAAATAAACAGGAAGAGAAAAACTGAAACAATACTGCAGATGCAATGTCGCATTGGAACCAATAGCTAAATTTTTATGGAGATATATTTGGTGCATTAGCAAAATAACTACGCTTAGAACAAACAGCCATATCAAATCGTTTGGGTCAGAACCTTAACCATCAATACTTATGGAAGTTCCGATAGAAAATGCAAAAGAGAGAAAATTTTGAACCTGGAAAGAAATATGAATCTGGTCAGAGACATGTTATAAATCTTTGCACAAACTATCAACACTATACATCGACTAAGACGACATCCAATCCCATCCTTACCATAAATGACCTATAATAGAATAGCCCTCTGTTTTTTTATTTCAATCTCATCCAATTCATTTTAATTTATAATTAATTAGCCTAAAAAAATAAAACAAGTACCGCAACTGAATTCTATGGTCCGATGACAAACTGCATTTGCCAATTGCCATATCAAAAAATCTCATATTCATCCATTTCCTCATCGTCACTATCCTCCATTAGATAGTCCTCCTCTATTTCCTCTGTCAGAAAGTTTCCATGTACCTCTACCTCTTCCTCTTCCCCTTCTGAAAAGACGGAAATAGCCGTACCATGAAACCGAGACCTTGTCACCACAAGTTCATCGAGTACACTATCCAAATGACCTTCATCGTCTAACTCCTTGACCGAAAATAACCCATCGTCATCCCTATCATATATCTGGCTTCGTCTCCTATTTCTCGGTACCAAATCCTCCTCAGAAACTTGGCCATTCTCAACGCCCATCCATGACACCCACACATCCGCATGCCTTCCCAATGCCCTGTCCCAATCCCCAACAACCACCGTCCCCAAATTCGCCTCCCTGGCCTTCCTCAACATCTCCGAGAAATCCGAATCGTCAGAGACCAAAAACAACCAATCAACCCCTCGGCTCATCGAGTGCTGCATCTGTCTCTTCAATGCCCAATCCGCCGCCTGCGGTTTATCCTGCACGGTCTTCACAAAAACCCCAGCGCGCCTCAGTTCTGAAGCCAAGCCGTACCCGACCTTCGGGCTGATTAAAGACCTCGCCGCCTCACTGTACTTGTGGTTCCCTGATATATACCTCTCCTTATAGCGCTGGCGTTTCTTTCCCTTGAGCGACCGCATTCTGCCCAGCTTCTTCTGGCGCTCGCGCTCGTGGAGCTGCTTGAAATGCTTCTTGAGGTCCAAATTGGTCTTGCACTTGCGGCCGCAGACCCCACAAACGTAAGGGTCGGAGGGGGAGACCACGCCCTTGCGCTCGAGGATGTCCAGTTGCTTGCGCTCCCGGCGCTGTTCGAGGACCCACTGGGGCATGTGAACGAAGGCGTGTCGGTTGGCATAGGCGGACACATCGACGACGTCGCCGAAGCGCTGGGCGAGCTGCTTCAGCGCCATGGCAGCCTGGTAGGGAGGCCCACGAGGGGGCTTGTTGTCCAGGTCCCAGAGGACGACCACCTTCTTCTGCTTGGGGGCGTACACACCCTGCTTGTTCTTGACCATATCGATGTCGGCGGCGTGGTAGGCTCTGATTGCCCATCTGATCGGCTTAATAGGTGTTGTAGCCGAGAAGGTGTTTGATGGATGGTCTAGCAGTCGGTTGCGGAAAAAAGAAGAATGGGAGGAATGGAGCTCAGTGCGAGTGCGAGTGCGAGTGTGAGGGCAGCAGAAGATAGGAGGACAAAGCGGTTTAAAGGGGAGGCTGCCAATTGTTATTGCGTTGTTGCAGAGGGGGTTCATAGGTTCATTTACTTTTTGCTTTTGCTTTCTCAATCATACCTCTCAGCCACAATGCCTTCGTTTATCAGTGTGCCCGATAACGAGGATAAGAGCTTTAGTGGGCCGAGACTATTTGGTATCTTTATTGGTTAAGGGTAATATTCGATTTGATCCCTTCTAAACTACGATGGGCTTGGAGAGAATTACTTTCTTTGTTTTGGTTTTGTCTGATTGCCATTATCCATGTAAAAAGTAAAAAATAAACTAGATTGGAATTAAGATGCTAATTTACTCTTATTTTGTAATGTAAAATTCAAATATATCTATCCGAAATCCTAATTTATTATGGGAATTAGGAAGTTTTTAGCTTGTAATTTGTGTTTCTTTTGAGGTGTATTAAATTTAAAATTGGTTGAATTTTAAAAAAGTTTGAAAGTCTGGGGTATTAACTTTAGAGTTTAAAGAAGTTCATACAAATTAAGAGATATTTAATTAAGATTTTATTAATTTTTATAAAAATCTATTAAAATTAAAATTTCTTCAATTAAGACTTTGTAAAAGTCTTTTAAAATTTAGAAGTATTCAAAAAGTCATTAACTTTAAAAAATTTAAAAAAAGAATGAATTTTAATGGATTTCATATGATTTAAAAAAATATATATGAATTAAAATGTCTAAGTAAAATTTCACTTCATTTTAATGAATTCTATATAGAATCCATTGAAAGAATAACAATCCATAAATTCTTTTAAAATTTATAATTCTATTTGAATATATTATATTCTAAATTGAATATATCTTCAAAGATTTATATATATACACATTGAAAAATTAGAAAATAACGATATTTTTAGTTTATTAAAATAAGGATGGTTATGTGACAAATCTAGAATTTCTATCACATTTGTCGTTAAAAATATATGTTCAGTGACAATGTTCATTTTAATAAAATGAGAATATATTTATTGTAAATATATATATATATATATTTAAGAATTAATTGAATGAATATTTATTCGCTTTCCAAATTTAATAACTATACTAATACTTTTATCTTAGTCTGAAAAATCAAATTCTTTAATATTTGTGAAATTGTCATGCCATGTAAATTTAATATTTATTTTCATGACTTATCAAATAAACTTTCCACATTGTTACAAGTTTATAATCAATGCCTTAAAATAGTGCTCAAAAATACTAATTGTAAAGTATCCTTCTCCGTATTTGTAATAACAAAAAAACTATCTGATATATATATATATATATATATATATATATATATATATATATATTGTTAGACAAATACACAAACACTACNATATATATATATATAAAACAAAATTTGAAAAACTAATTATAAAAAAAAAAACTAACTTAATATGGAGATAGAGTCTTGCAGAAGTAAAATGTTCTAAAAACAATATTTCACCCAATCCTTGGGGTTTGAAGTTCGATGAATGAGTGATTGTCCATCTTCCAGGGTTTAAGTATCTCAATTAAAGTTTTAAGCACTATAAATTTCAATTCTTCTAAAACATTGTATTTTTCTCTTGTATGCAGTATGAAAGAATGTAAGTTTTTTTATCATTGCCTTGTGCACAAGTTAAAATATATATAGATCAATCTTGTGGAGTTCCAAAAGATATATAACTTTTTTGAAAATGTGCAATTATCTAAAAAATTTCAAATTTTCAAATTTGACATTCAAAATAATTATAATTTTAATATAATTGTAGCATAACAAATGCTTGTATGATACTTGTTATAGCGTTTGAAAGTTTGCGGAAAATACAACTAACTGAGGGTGGGCATAAATAGAATCAAACTGCTTAACAGAACTAAACTATTATTTTTGATTTGGTTTGATTTTGTTCAGTCTTAAAGATCAAACGGTTTAATATGATTCGTAGTTTTGTTAAATTGCATGTAATGATTTAGTTTGGGAGGTTTAGTTGTCAAACTAAACTGTTTTATGAAATGTTTAGTTTAAATGGCTCTAACAGTTTAGTTTGTAATTTAACTAATTGTTCAAGGTGTTTCAGTTTGAATTTTTCTTAAAAACTGTCTAAATCGAATCACCACCCATGTTTACATCTAACGATACTGAAGTATGATAGGTGTTTCACAACACACTTGTCTTTGAGCATGATGTCTTCTTAAAACAATTAGAAATACCATGACATGACATGCATCTAACATGTATGCAATTTGTTTTTTGAAACTTATTATTTTTGAACATATATATTGTTTATTATTATTATTATTATTATTATGAGAAGTGAGTTTGGTCTAGCAAAAATCAACCTTTACTTTACATCTAATAGTACCTAAGTTGCAGGTATTTGACATTGTATCTATTTTTTAGCCTGATATATTATAAAAAATAATTAAAAATATCAAACATTGCACTTAATTTTTATTCAAAATTTATTATTTTTGAACATATATATTGTTTATTATTATTATTTTTAGTATTATGAGAAGTGAAGTTGGTCTAGCAAAGCGCCCTACATATCCATAAATTTGAAATTTGAGTTATTATATTATATATAACTAAAATGTACTTTTAAAGATAAAAATACACTCGTCTTGATATACAATTAGATTTTTAATATAAAAATCTAATCAAAGAAAAACAATCATAATCGCGATATAAATATCCTATGGTTAAGGCTTAAGAATATATAAAATAAAATGAAATTACAGATTGTCTGATGCAATATTGACGTAAAGTGCCATGTCAATTTTATTTTTATTTGTTTTAATTCGAAATTATCCTCCCAATAAGCTCTAAGGACTAAATTCAATCATAGCTGCTAAGAAATCTGTCTGTGAGAAGAGAGACAGACAAAATGGAGGAGCTCTTACTTAGATGGTTTTGCTTGGTGATATTCAGTGGTCCAAAGCTTTTACTATTTGCAGGCCATAATCCTCGTTGGTGGCTTTCTTCTTTTTTGTTTTCACTGTTTTATTTTTTTCTTTTCCTTTCTGAAAAGCCCTCTGTTATTGTCAAGCAGACAGCTTTATTTCCCTAATTGACTTGCACTCCACTGCCATCTTTCTTTCCATCAATCAACTAAATCAATTAAGCATGTTTCTATGACTAATTCGAATGTTCCTTAAGAATTAGAAAAAAGAATAAAAGGATATCTATAATCATTTGACAAAGATTAAAAAGAGGACGAAAAAAAGAAGAAGCATATATTCAGAGAATGTGTTAGCATAACCAAGGTTTAAAATATAGATAAATTTTATTATATTTGTTTGAAAATTTCATTTTTTCAATAGATTGATAGGAAATGTAGAATCTAAACAAAAGTTAAATTTTGTGTAATTTTCAAAGAAGTTTACAATATTTTTTTGAAACTTTATGTTTATATATATCATTATCAATTCTTTTTTACCAAAAAAAAAATATCATTATCATTTCTTTCACATTTTGGTAAAAAAAAAAAAAAAAGGAAAAAAAAACTATTATATCTATCTAAATTTCTACCACAATAAATTTTGAAAATATCTATTAAATTTACTCTTTTTTATCAAAATTTTTAGAAATGTTATTGATTTTTTAGTTAAGTTGAAAAGATAAAATATAGTATTTTAACATAAATTAATTATTAAAAGACATAGAATAAATGTACCATATTATAAATTTCAATGACATGATGATATCTTAAATATATTTGCAAATAGCCAAATTGGATTTAAGGGTAAAAGATTGAAATTGAACATTACTGCATATCATATATCAATAGAAAAATACTAAATTATTTAATATGAAATAATTATTAGATCCATATGGTTTATGTGTTAATAATTTTTTTGACAAATGGTTGACATGTTAATAATTAAATGCAAAATTATTAAGAAAAACATCTTTTTGATCATTACTTTTTATATGTTAAAATGAAAATGAAGAAGAAAGTAATAGTTTTAAAGCGACAAAAAACTTTATATATTGATAAAAAACAAAGAACTTTATATGGTATTGAGATGATATTCATAAATCATAATGTAATTGTAACAGTTGTATTATATATTTTGATTAATAGACAATTTTACTAGATAAGTAATTTTTTGGTTATTTTTCATCAAAGTGTTTAGGATAAGTCTATTAATGAAGATAATTATAATATATATTAAAAAAATCAATTTTTATAGCCAAATTGATAATTAATTGATTAAATAAGCTAATTCTAAAGTTTCAATATTTTTATTTTTATTTTTTTCTATTAGTTTCCATCGCTTTTTTTTTTTAAAAAGTTTTTATCAATTTTTAATAATTTTGAATATTTTTATAGATATTTTTGTATTTTGTTTTCGTGGATACCCATAAAATCTTGACCATAACCATGAATTTAAGCTTTATATCAATTTTTTTTCTCTCATTTAATTTGTAGACTATCCATATTCAAATATTATAACACAAACAAAAGGCAACCTCTCTTTTCCATTTTACATTGAAAATATGTTATTTGTCACCATATCACCAATGAAATCTACATGATATTTCATATTTTAAATATTTATCATTTAAATGTTCACTTATATTTATTAAAATTTTAGTATTAAAAAATAAAATTGAATTAAATATTTTTATTGAAATTTGCCACATAAATTGCAGTCCAAATAATGATAATCACATGTGGTGACAAATAACAAAATTACTTTTTATTTTTGCGAAAACAAGGATCCATAATTAAGCTTCTAATTTCTCTTTAATGATACCCTCCTTGATTCATGGCCAATTATCTTCAAAATTATGATACATAACTTCTTCTTTTCTCAACAACTACGGACCCAAAAAAAAGCAAGTGAATTATATAATATAATTAAGATGATTGGTCACAAGATGATTAGTAATTATTCAGATAATTTATTTGTGTTTTAAATAAATACTATTGATGGATGACAGGAAATAAGTAGACAAGTTTGTGGGGCTCTCTGTAGTTGAGTACTTGTGAAAATCCAGTTCGGGAACTTTATTTGAGGCTTTTGGCTTTGTGGAATAAAATACAGTTTACGTTTTTATCCATAAGCTATTGCCCTTAATTAAATTTTTGCACCATTCTCAATTTATGTAATCTTGTGGTTATACTTATCCATGTACGTAGTGAAAAATAAGGATGCTTCCACACTTGAAATTGGATTTATTTTTTTATTTTATCTTATGGAAAATTCAAGCCACCATTGGGATTTGCGCGGTGTTGGTGTCTCATACATATTGAAACTTTCCTATAGCTTTTCCTTTCATGCATATAAAAAAATAGCTGTAATTGGAATGATCAGCAATATTCAATAATATATAATTTATTAGTCTTAAAAAGACATTAATTATTATAAAACTTGTGGTAATACTAGTCACCAGTCACCACCTATCTGCTCCTTGTTGGCTTGGCCAAACATAACGCCAGCAGTGGAAGTGGTGTCCCTTTCTTGCACTCCGGCCTAGTTAGACTTTCACATAGGCCAAAACACAAAAATGAGACAAATATTGTATCCCACTTTTTATCTTTTTGGTTTTTTCTTAATTAAAGAAATGTTATTTTATTCGTCATGGTATATATTAAGACGGTCCAATAAATTTTTAATTAAATTTCCAATTAACCCTCACAGGTCATATTAATTCCCATATAGAGGACTATTAATTGTCAATTTTGAGAGTCACATTAGCTTAGAGGCTTAGAGAGATTTGCTTTATTTAATAGGTGGGGAAGAGAAGGGAAAGGAAGCAGAATAGGATAAAAATGATTTGGTCTACCCACAGTAGCATACACGAGACCAACAAAGGTAATAAAACCAGATTAACTGTCAGTGTCGACAAATAACTACCAACACGTACTACTAAAAATTTAATGTTTTTTTGGCTCTGTTTCTGTCGCTTTATTTTAACAGTCTCGAATTCCCCGGTACTGAAAGAGCTTCATTGTCTGATCTTCTAATCCAAATGTCAAACATTTGAAAAAAATAAAAAAAGTAGCCTCAAATAGCATTTGGACGCTTGGGGCTTTCTAGAAGTGCTAATGCATAATCAAATCCGAAGCATCACCTCTTTCTCTCTCTTCCCTTTGAAAACAAGATTAATGAATCAACCAGCGCGTTTTTTAATGACTGTCGGTTCTCATTTATTTAATACGAAGTCTTTGTACTCAAAAACGTTTTAATTCTATCTCCAAGGAAGTGCGCTCTCTCTCTCTCTCTGTATGCTAATAATATTACTCTTCCTTCTTTCCACCAACTTTTCTCTCATTCTTCGCTTATACCACCACGCCTTTCCTGCCTTTCTTGAACCAGTCTTAGCTTTCCCCTGTTTTTTTCTTCCCCTTCCTCTCCTCCTTTCCAAAATTATCCAGAAAGCTTAAATTAATCCTCCATTTCTTTTCAGAACAGGAAAAAACGACAAAGAGAGATCGACAAGAGAAGAAATGCTTGAATGGGAACATGTCGTCATCGTGGTGGTAGTGTGCTCGGTGGTTCTGGCAACTCTTGTCGTCGTGATATCATGGCGGTGCTGTCTTTATAGAAAACGTAAAGAAGTTCTCGTCTCCACCACCAAAACCGGAGCAGAGAGCTTGCAAGCCGGTATAATCAAGCTTCACCAAGAGGGTCTTCATCATCAAGTCGATTTAGATAATAAAAGAGCAGGAAGTTATTATATGTTTCAGCGTGGGGTTTCTGGGAAACCTCTGTTTAGTTGGTCCGAACATCCATCGCTCATTACGGATGCCGTCGAGAATGGATGGTCTAGATTCGCTTTCACCGGCTACATGTCGTCTCCGTCGACAAGATCGAGGCTTTTGGGATTATGTTCCGTCGGTGATCTCCGAAGCTACGAAGAACCTGAGTTGAGCTGGGAAATCAGTCAGGGATCGGCGGATTTCATGCAGAAGATAAGGCTGAATTCAGGGGTGAAGAAGGTGTTGAACAGCATAGGCAATCATTCTATTTCTACGTCAGCGGTGAGGACGGCTCTGCCTTTACCAGGCCCTGCTTTGGGGAATTCCTCTTTCCCACAAGAAGCCTATTTTGAGATTACGATCTTGAATTGTCGCAGCAGTCACGATGAATACGAGTCCATAGGGAAGGTAAAGGAAGGTGAAAAAACGAAACTCATACAGGAGAATAATTCTCGTGCGAAAGCGAATTCGGAATCTTTTGTGCATAGAAATAGCAACAGGATTAACGAGGAATTGAAGCTTGTTGTGGGTAAAGAAGGCGGAAAAGGGGAAGCCGCAATGTTGTCGATAGGACTCACTGCCGCAGGGGGTTCGATCCCTTTGAAACTTCCTGGAAGCTACCAAGGAAGCATTGGATTCAGCTCCAATGGTTCTCTCTATCTTGATGGTAATCGAATTCAATTCTCATTAATTCTCTCTCTCCCTCTACCATTACCATTAAATGTACAGTTACAATTTTGACAAAAACCTGAAACCCACCCACCCACACAGTCGACGCAGACTATAAATTAACTCATGTTCTTTGACTGCGCATTGTCCCTGAAAAGCGGCACTGCCACCTAGGCATTTATCTTTCTTTGCTTTTATCAATTGGTTTAAATTTGTAGAGTTTGGAAAATGGAAAATCGTCTATTTTTCTGGGATCTTTTTTTTTTTTTTTTCCCCTGTTTGGTGAGAGGGAAAGAAGGAAGCTTTTTAAAAAAATTAGATCTCTCGCCTAAAATATAAACCAACATTTTGAAGGTGTATAAAAAGGAAAATAAAATAAAATGAAGGTCCACTATATGACATGTCCTGAATTATGAATGGAAATGTTAGCTTCTTTTGCTTTTTCTCTCTTTAATGCATCTTGGATTAGGTTTGGAGTCATTCACCAAAAAGATTACTTGATATATTTTATTGCCACAATAATAACATCGAGATTCAGACTCCAAGTAGTAGCCGTCGGGAGCAGTTTTCTCGCAAATTATAAAAAACATAAAAAATGAAACAACCAAACTTTGAAATAAATTTTCTGAAGATTTTCATTTATTTATTATTATTATTTTTCCTTTCTCAGGAATGAAACTTGCATCCGAATCAGAAAAAGCAGAATGGGGAAGAAGAGACAAGGTGATTGGTTGCGGATATGATCCAAGGCAGAAGAAGGTATTCTTCACGGTAGATTCAGAGCTGATCCACGTGGTGCATTGCAAAGCAGAGGAATATGGGAGTCCCCTCTATCCAACTCTCGCTGCAAACACAGACATTTTGGTTCTGGTTAATTTTGGGCAAAGCGTTTTCAAATATGCACCGGCAAATGCCCATCGGACGCCAAATCCTTGCTTCGTTGGTCCTGTAGTAAATTCCCCAGCAGCTGCTCTGGGATACGACGACAGCAAAGAACTTTTCTCAATGGGAAGAATTGACTCCCAATGGCTTAATCGCTGTACAACCAGAGGTAGCCAAAATAATCCACCCACCACAAACCGAGCCCTGGATTTTGATGAAGAGTCTGATGCGGATTTGTTTGAGATTGTCTTGGATAGGTGTGGCAGATCTCCAAACGTAGTTTCTTAGAAACAAACATGGAATACATCACTAACTAAAGGTATTAATATTAGTACTATTTTTTTTTTCTCCCAGTTTAACAATATGATTTGCTTGTGCGAGTGAGATGGATTTTTGCCGAATATGATTTTTTCCCAAAAGACTTCAGCGACAGGTTGAATCAGATTCACATTTCCTTTGCTTTTCATTATTAGACAAGAAAAAAAAAATCCCTTTTACTGCGTGCCTCCTCAGCCTTACTCATCGCCCAGAATATACAGATAGAAACAGGTTCATACACACACTGCGGACACTTTCCTTTTCCCCCTTTTTTCTTTCTAAAAAAAATCTTTTGCCCATTGTATATAAACCAATTGTAATATCCAGTCACTTTGTATTTTATTTATATATATATAGTTATTGTAATATGGAAGTCCAAAGATATTTATTGGTTCACTAGTGCATCAATTCTTTAAAGTTTAAATTGACTCCAACAGCCACATTGAAATGGTCGGGTTTGGCATACATTTTTAAACCCAATTTTGTTAAGTCTCATCACTCACTCATCAGTTGTGACCTTTCAAATTCTAAGGATTTAATAAAAGTCCACATGCCGAGAATAGGAAGACACGGGGAGGCAAGGTGGAAGAGATGGGAATGAATGGATATAATTTGACATCATAATCATAGATGAGAATGTGGAAAAAAGGGACACAACATAAAAACAAATTCAGAAAAGAAAAATTATAACACAGCTGTGTTGGCAAATGTTTGTGAGAATCAGTCAAAGGAAAAATATACCATTCAACAGGATGTTTGAGTTTGATGCCTCCATGTTATGAAACTACAAGGTTGACTATGTACATTATTTCATACATTTTTTTTATATAGAACATGCGTCCATTTCAAAAAGCGATATGTTTTGCAGTTTTTGATCCGCAACTTACACGTGAGTCACGTGACTTATATTGTATAACATATAATTGGAGAAGAAGAAAAAAGCTAAAATTGATACCAAAAAGAACCGGAAGATATAGGATTTTTTTTTATTTAAAAAAAATAAAAAAAATCACAAAATGCAAAATCCGGTGGTACAAGTTTTAACCCACCCCTACATGGGATTAGTTATCCGGTCCATTACGGACTATTTTGTGGGTTTAGGATTTTTTATTCCCGTGAGCTGCTCACGCCAAATATGAGTCAAGGACTATTTGATCCTCGGCCCAATGGAAAAAACGTTTGTATTCCCAGAGTACTAAACTCTCCACTGATATAGCTGTAGTCTGTAGATCCCACACATATAGGACTCACAGCAATGTGAGTGGAGAATTTAGTACTCCCGCAATAGCCAAAATTTTCTCACATGCCAATCCTAGTTCCAACTTCCATGCATGTACGAAACATGACCTAAACCAGCTTGAGAACCAATTCAAAATAGGCCATAAAGTGAAAGATCAGTTCCACATCCATACGGGCTAAACAAGCCGTCCAAACTTGGCCCAGCAAACAGTATGGACCTTTTGACAAGGTTAGATGTAAACAGTCCTTTATCGTTAGGAATAATAGAATTTAAAAAAAAAAATTTGAATAGTGATAATACGAAGATATTAACGGAGAACACATATAATAAAAGCATGTCACATATACTAGAGTAGAAACAACATTAAACAAGGAGATACTACAATATCTAATAATAGTAGTTTGCCAATCGACTAGTACCCTACTTGTGATGGCTGATTCAGTCTTGCATAAAGACTCAGGCATGGCATTTTCAACCAATAAATGGAGTTAATCATATCTAGCAGAGTAAACCTCAGACAAGAGGAGGATAATGCTTTGCCTGCAGCCGCACTCTCCTCTTATACTCGACTGGTTCCTGCAAATCCCGCTAAAATTGCTTAAAATAGCGACCATATTATTTCTGCATAAGCAATGCTATGAAATACGACAAGACCTGAATGAAGAGCTGATATCCATCAGTTTGTGCTGGATCAGCAGGGTTAGGCTGGTCTAGCAAATCTTGGATGCCAACTAGAATTTGTTTCACTGTAATGGCTGGCCTCCACCCCTGTGCAGGGCAAAAAAATTCACATCAGATGAGAGCAGATTTTTTCATTGGGAGTGTCCACAACAACGCAATACAATCTCCAGCTACTTCTAGTGATTTAGAAAAAAGATGATTGCTTACGCTATCCTCATTGAGGATTGACAGGCAAACAGTCCCAGAAGGATAAACATTAGGGTGAAAGAAACCCTGTGGAAACTTGCACTTAGGGGGCTTGCTGGGGTAATCCTCACTGAAGTGAAGCGTAAGTGGAAAATAGCCACCCTCCCAATCAGTCTGCAGTGTTATTTACTTGAATGTAAATAAAAACCAATAATATGAGGCACTGGAACAATTGATTACTTGAATGTAGCTAAGTCAACAACAACAAGAACAAGAAGTATTCGAGTTGCTAAAGAAAAAGAGGCTTGGACAGGGAATAAATAAACCAAAATATTAATCCAAACATCTCTTTTACTAAAATTTTGCAGCTTCATAAACAAATATCTATAGTTTGGCAATTTTAATACTTCCAGCATTATTGCCAAACATATAAAGTAATTTATATAAACCCATCAAAGTCGAGCAAGTAAACTGCTAATGGCAACTATCTTCAAATCTAGGCCACCATGCAATCCATACATGGAAAAGTACACCACCAGCAGCAAAATTCAAGACCGCACAAAAAGCATAGTACAACTAAACACACAGCAAAGTAGACAAATAACCAGCCGTTAGGTAACCAAAAGGCTAATTTAGAGTTACTTGAATTCGCTACCTGATATCAAATTGCAGTATAATCTACACGGTAACAGAATTATGTTCTATTCAAGAAGATTTAGGCCAATACCGATTTCTCATACTTAATGAGATTCAGAAGTAATCTGAGAATGCTATCAAATTTTTAAGTTTTAGAGCCAAAAGTACTTGGATATCATTATTGACCAAGTAAATCCTTCCACAGAAACTAGCATGAGTAAACGACTCAACTGCTAAACGCCATCATTTTCAAATAAAGAAATATGTTCTTCGATAACGCTGCATAGGCAGAATCAGTATCTAAAATAAAACAAAATAAAAATCACCTGCCCCAGAAGATAGTTGCAGTCCAAAAAGCTGGATATGATTCCAAGTTAAATTCACATCCATAAGAATTAGTACAACAAACAAAAAGAGAGCAAAATTGGGAATCCAAGCACCAAAAAAAAAAAAAAAGAGGCAAAAATAAAGCCATTAATATAAACCCTCATGCCTCAGTATAAGGGGCAAGGGGATCCATCGTGTTAAAGTTCGAAGAATAACGAGGAGAATAAGAGAACTAACACCGGGCTTTCCGGGAATTATGCATTGCCAGACCATCAAATTGACGGACCCGTCCTGAGCAGTCTCAGGCTTCGCCACGAAACCCTAAATAAATGAAATTAAAAAAAGAAAAACAGAAAATGAAGGAAGAAGTTGAAGGAACAAAAAGAGAGGGAGGAAATAAGGATCATAGAGGGAGAGTACGGACATGGGGATGATTCTTACGCCAGGATTTTCGCTCCTCGGCGAGACGGCCACGCGCGATGCCTCCCGACATTTTTCTTCTTTTTACCTTTTTTTTTCCGAACTCTCCGAAGCGAAATTTATGGATTTTGAGGTGTAGGTTTGTAACTCTCGTGTTTCTGAAGATGAAGCATATGACACGAGAGACTGGAAACTGGAACGCGTATGCACTTCCTATAACGCTATGCCGTGCTTCCTCCTAATTCATATTCACCCACCGTACTCTTTCACGTTTCTGTCTTCCCCCATGGACCACACCTAACCTTTACTTTTCCTTTTTCTTCCTCTCTTTTAGTAACTTTCGGTGTTCAAACTTCAGACTTCTTTTCTTTTCTTTTTCCATTTTTCTCTTTTAATATTATTTACATTAAAAATACATAAAAGCCCCAAATAAAAAATTCGTTCTCCGATGTACCTGCTGTCGTTTATTTAATCTAAGTCCGATGTTAATTTTTGTTTTTTGGTAATTTCCGATGTTAAACTTTAACACGCATTCAGTCAATGAGAGAGATCAAATACGAAAGCCACTGCAGGAAAAAGCAATAACAACTTTCATTAAATAAGCTAATAACAAATTCTAAGAAAACAATACCAACAAAAATGTATTTGTAGCAATGAAAAATCTCCCAGCTCCTGACGCACTATATAAATGGCAAGACTCCTGGTGTTCCAAGACTTGAGTTTATGTCAACCTCGCTCGTATCTCAAAAGGGCAACATTAATTAAGAAACAAATGCAAATCTAAGATAATCACACGAGGTTATTACATAAATTATCAACCAGAGGCCGTTTCTATGTCAGGCTGCCTACATCACAAAATTGTTCAGCCACCGGAGGCCCTTATGAAGAGACTTGGTTGTTGGGGGCCAAACAGAATCGCATACCCTAGAGAACATTTCAAGAATGATCCTTCAGCACCAATTCTGCAACCCTTTTCAATGATTCAGATGCCTTAACCATATCAGATTCCGAATGGCCAGCAGAAACGAACAATCTAATTCCTACAGGCAAATGGCATTTATCAAGTGTTGACCTCTTAGAGGTGACAACAAATACAGAGTCTTCCTTCAACATCTGCAAATGAAGAACCATTGGAATTAGAATATATAAAGGATTTAATAATGGACTTTTTTATAAGGATGAAACGAATGAAGACTTATCTACTTACACGGTCAGTAATATTTTCAAGGAGATGTAAATCAGTTTTTATGGAACCTGCCGACTTCTCTAATTTGAGGAAAACAATGGGTGATTCTGGATTGCTGGCTATTGAGAGCCCAGTTATGCCAGATAATCCTGTAGTAACCAATAAATACACACAAAACTCGATATAGTTGACTTCTCTTAAAGAAATGAAGAGTTGACAAAAAATTGGCCAAATCAGACCTTCACTGGCATTATTTTTATATTGCGTGCAAGTGCTCAGTGAACATTATTAGGAAGATCACAACAAACCTTTCCATAATAAAGCAATGTTTTCTTTCAGCTTCTTTACCAAATCAGGGTTTTCCTCCAGGACATCAATGGCAGTAATGGCAGCACTAGCAAGATATGGGGGCAATGAAGCAGAAAAGACATATCCAGAACTGCTTAGTCGCTGCAAGGATTAGTATCGAGACATTAGCAATTGGAAATAGGAAGATAATGTATTTGCATACACACACATGAATATGTGTGTCTTTATGTTTGTTTGTGTGCTTCAGTGTATTTGTAAACAAAAAGTGTTTAATTGTAGGAGAGCAGGGACTTTTAGATCCATTAAATGTATGGTTGTTCTTATACATTACTGGTACCATACTTGGTGATCAATGACCCTTGCACTTCCAGTGCAGAATCCTCCTTCTGTGGCTAATGCATGTCCCATTGCAGAGGTAATAATATCTATTTTTCCAACCTGCAATACCATTCCATTGTTAGTCACAAACAGTTTGTGGATGGAATTCGGTAACTAAAAATAATAAGGAAATGGAAAGTTAAAAAGAATACCGGAACTGCAGAGTATTCAGTCAGACCTCTACCAGTTTTCCCAAGCACACCAAGTGAGTTGCTCTCATCCAATAAAACACGAAAAAGATATTTCTCCTTCAGTCGAATGATCTCATCTAGCGGGGCTATTTGGCCAGAATTCTAAAATTTTAGAATCAAAATATCAATATCTCCCAATCAAGAAGTTTTGCGTTTAAAGATTACATAGAAATGCAGAATAAGTCTGACATTTTTTGGACAAGAAGTGCTATTTTTAAACACCTGAGACGAAATAGAACAAACATACCTGATACACAGCTTCAACAACAATGTAACGCCTCAACTTTTTAGCCCGTTTATTCTCTGCAGTGATTTTCTCCAAAGTACTCCTCAAAGATCCCATGTCATTGTGCTTGAAGTATATAATTGTGCTTCTAGAAAGATACAGACCATTTTGTATTCCCCAATGGACTCCCTCATCCCTGGAAAATGAAAAACAGGAACCGCTTTAATTTATGAATTCAATTTGACTCAAACTATTACAGCAGCTATTTTATCAGCAAAACCATTAAACATATATGTAAAATCTAGAAACTTCTTCGAGAATAGGCGTGTGACTGCTTTTAAGGGTATAACTGGGTGTATGATAGACAGGTCATCACATCTACATCCTGATACAGGTTTAGCACTCTCAAAATATAAGAAAACATATAAAAAGTCAAATCCAATAGAACATACTGATGACACTGGCTACATTTTAATAAAAATAAGGTCACATAAAAAGAAGTCAGTCCTATTGGATATCATTTACTGATAAATGTGATGAAATATCATGCTTGAAGTTAAATGCAACCTAGGTTTCATCATATGACAGTATTGTTATATAATCTGAAAAGAATCCAAGCAACGAGATACAGGCTAGAGAAGCCTATAACACCTAAAATTACCCTCTTTGCTGATTTCATTTTGAATACTCAAAGTAATAATCAAAAGATCCAAAAACCAGCAAAATATAGACCTAAAAGATAGCAAATAAAAACTTTTTTGCTTTGTTCAAATAATTCACTTGATCCAAAACCTAAACAAGTTCTATAACAGTTGCAAGGGTATCAAACTAATAAAATAATTTAAATTATGCATACTCACACAACAACTACATCTCCTTTTTTGCAAAAAGCTGGAATTGCACTGAACATGGTGGACAACCCATAAGAATAAAGGATTGAATCGGGAGTTCCCAGAAACTTCGCAATTCTTGCCTCACAATCAAGGTGGACATCTAGGTCAAAAAAGAAAAAGGATAAAATATTTTAAGACAAGAATTTAACATGTCAAAAGAAAGGAACAATTCATTTGAAAGAAGTTCAGTTATACCAATTGTTCCATAGAAACCACGAGGACCACAGGAACCAACACCATATTTTTCCAATGCAGAGGTACATGAGTCCTGGGGTAAAATAGCTATAAATACTCTATTGATGCAAGACTATTCATGAAAAGAATAAGGAAAATAATAATAATGACAAAGCTACTCCTTACAAGTAACTTCTTGTGTCCTATTAATCCAAGATAATTTGCTGAAGCAAAATTCACTACATCTTTGCCATTGATTATTGCATGTGGTCCTGCAGCACTGAATAAAAAGCAAATAATTCAAAAAGAGAATAAGGGACAGATAGAAACCACAAGTTTTTGGTGGGATTAAGGAGAACATGAAACTGATACAAAAAGTGGAAGAAGAAGAAGAACAAATGAGCAAAAAAATAACCTTAACAATAAAATAGAATCATTTTATGAAGAGATAACAAATGATTTCACCTTTCCAACACTGGGGGCTCCAACTGCATCTCTTCTGTGATAGGAGGAATAAGAGGTTCCGGAACCCATTCCTCACATAGCTCATCTATTTCCTACATACACCAGATGCACTGATGAAGTTAGGTTGACACGAGATATCATCATATAAGCATAGAGGCGTACCAACTGTAAATCAATGCAAAGTTAAAATCTGAAAAGCATTGATAATGACATGGATACAGCTATAAATTAACTTTGTTCAAGAAAACTTAACATCAAAAAAATTGCAGAAATCTTCATTTTATAAATCCATTTGAGATTATATCTTAGACACAACATCCAGTCACCACATCTTAAATGTCTACTTACTTAATTACTGAGGTAGTAGAAAACTTAAGGGAGAGAAAGAACAAGAGGTGAGAGGACAAGTTAAAGTCAAAGACATAGAAAGACATCATAACATAGAGAAACATCTATTCAAGAAAAATAAAAGAATAAGAAGAAGTCGTGGTTAAAATTGTCAATAAACCTTCTTCGTTAAAGGCCGCTTAGGAGGCTTGTAACTTTTTTGGGAAAGTAGAAAAAGGATGACCACCAGAAGAAGAACTTCCACAAATAAATGTCCTTCAAACAATAAGCCAGACAAATTAATTTTAGTTTACCAAAACAATTTTCAGTATAAAAGTACAAGGATACTATCAGTTATTAGGAAATTAGAGCGTACCGCCAATATGCACTCCAAAAACAACAGCTCGAGCTGAGGGGGCATCTAAAGCCAATGTCACCCAGTCTAAAGTACGGTTCACCATATTCAAAATAGTTGATGCCATTTTATTTGACATGTCAGCTAGCAGAGAGGCTTCATACATCATTCATACAAACAAGATGCTCATTCGTTCAATCGTTCTGAGCAATTCCGTGACACTTGTACAGTGCAATATACAAATTAGAGAGCTGGGTCCTGCTAGTTAGTGAAACGAATTACATAATTAAAGGAACCATATTTATATTATATTTGAGGGAAAAATAAACATACAGAACCATTCTCAGTGGGCTGTCGCGCTCCGAGTGGTGGGCGATGGCGCCCACAGTCCTAACTAAACATGATAACCATTCTCTTTACCTAAACCCTTGAATTAGATATCCCAAAAGAGAGGGGAGCTCCCAACTACATGAAACACATTCTATTTTCCCCAATAGACAAAATACCACAAACCTTTAACTAAGAATGCAAGCTCAAGAAACATCTTTGAACTGCTGAACAAAAAACACCCCCAAGGGAGCAGGGTAGAGATAGACAACCCAGCAAAAATAGTCATATACAATAAATTACACCAGATACCATGAAGCAGATGGTTTTTAAAATACTAAAGATGCAGCTCTCCAGGCAAAGCATTGCATTCTTAGTAGATTTTATGTGGGCAGCAAACCAATCCAAATCCCTACCTTAATGGGAAACTTCGGATTTCTATTTATTTTTATTTGTTCGTTTGGTAAAATCGGATTGAGTTGTTGGGAAAATTACCCACTAAGCCGAAGTTGTAGATCACGCCACCTAAACAAGCCAAACCCCCTCCCACCATTCGACGTAAATCATCAAAAGGAAAACTAAGGAATTCTATCTTCAATAAAAGCCTTCTAAAACTTTTAGTTTCTTATTATGAGCAATATCAGAAAAATTAAAAGTAATTCAAAATATAAACTGATCCATTTCTTATTGACATCGTTATAATGTTTTTCTATCTTCCATGGAATATATGCTGCCACTTATATGATCCAAAAATCCATGCAGCCCAAGACCCACCTCCAAATCGATTTAGCCAAACCGGAATCGTCCTCTCTATCATTACCATGGCAAATATATGTATGTATAGATTGAGATTCAATTGTTGACAGTACCTGATTCAGATTGTTGGCGGCGGTCTCGGTTCACGCTCAGGGCAACAGAATAGGAGGTCGAGGATTGTGATTCTTCTTCTCCATTCACTCCTCAGATTCAGATAAAAAGAGGGAAAGGGTCAACCACGTTACTCGTTTCGCAGAAGACATGAATGTTGAAACGATATTTTCCTTTTTTTAATTTTAAGAAATTTGACAAAAATATATCAACAATTAATATCAATGTAAACAAAAAAACACTAAATTCGTATAATTAAGCGTACGCCACTCACATCTATACTTTTGAAATCATCCCCTTTTTATATTAAAAGGGCGTTGTAATCCTGATTGAAAAAAACAAAAAAACAAAAACGAATGAATTATAGTAGTATTTAACGTGATCTTTTTTCTATCCATGTGATGAACACTAATGAGTTATGGTAAAAATACCATATTACATGTTTATCATTATCTATAAAATTAAAATAATATGTACCACGAAGAAGTCAATGTGAAAAGTAACATCGACAATGTATATTGACAAATGAAATTAACTTTGCAAAAATTTATAGGATCACAATATCATATACATTATCGAGATAATTATAATAAATAGCAAGTAATTGATTACTAGGCTATAAAATTGCAATAGCATGAAAAATTTAGCACATTTAATAACTTATAAATATTCCCCTTTTAAAAAAAAATTAAATATAAAAGTACATATTGCTGAGTATTTTTTTTTTTATTATTATTACAATTTGAAAATATAGAAATATTTATCCACGTCAAAATTTGAATCTTGAATATAAAAGTTTATTATCAGTGGTTAACCTACTAATACAATGCAAATATATATTAAAATTTAAAGGTGTGTGCATTTCTTATTTTATGGGATACATCTTAATAAGTAGTTGGTCTATTTTTGTTTTGTTTTGATTTTTTGTTTTTTTCTGTTATGCGTAAAAACCACATAAACTTTTATTAAAAATAAATAATAATAATAATAATAATAATAATACGCTCTTTTAGTTGGTCTATTTTTTTTTATGGGAATGGTTCTCTTATTAATTGCTGTTTTGTTGTGTTTTGGACGATGATGCTTTATTTGCACAGGACCAAGTTATTTTTTTATGCTTTGTTGACTGCTCATCGGATATAAACCTCTTATCATGAGTCAAGCAATTAACAAGCATTTAAGGATACAGCTCCTCACAAAAAAGACCAGCAAAATCATTATCAGCAGCCCACTTAGTAGTCACGTGGACTAGTCTGCTATAGTTTCTCTTACACCACAAAAAGCAAACACCATCAAAATAACTACGAAACATATTAATATCATTTGAAACCGACTCAGTCGACTTGAAATTAATGCTTTAGAGTGGGCAACAGGGGTGGCTGAAACAAAGGGATGGAACAATATAGAATGGTCTTCAGATGCCTTTGAAGCAATCAAGGCCATAAATTCCATACAGGAACCTTCTGCTTGGGACACCAGCTATGAATTGATTTTGATCAGAAACAGATTGAAGAAGACTCCAAGCTGGAAATTTCTTTGGCACAGCAGGGAGACTAACAGATTGGCTGATAGCATTGCTAAATATGCTCTGGAAAACAATTTTAACTTTGCTTTTGTTGGTGGCAATTGTAATCCTCCTCCCTTCCTTGCCAATCTTGTGTCGGTAAACTTTGAGGGAGTGTAGGCTTTTGTTTGTTCCCCTCTGGGGTTTTTTTCTTCTTTGTTTTATGCAATATTATTCACCAAAAAAAAAAAAGACCCTTGGAGCTATCATCATTCAAACTTTTGTAACTGTCTTAGCATCTATTTCACAGAAAAACAAATTCTCTAACCATTTTGCAAACTCAAAGTAAGAGCTTTCTGAACGGCCAAGAGTTCTGTAATCAAAGGGTCCCGTGTACTGACCTTGAAAGAGTATGCTTCAACTAAGCCCCCAGCTTTGTCTCTAGCCACAATGCTCAGGAAACTTCTAGTACCCTTCACTGCCGCATCAGAGTTAATTTTTAGAGATCCCCGTGGAGGAGGTTTCCATCCCCTCGTAACAGTATCACCAGAATTCACAACCTTATAGTTCTCAAACTCCTCCACCTCACAAGACAGATCGAATCCTCCAAAGAAATTTGAGCCTCCTTGAAACACATTTTTCTAACCCACCAAATATGATCAATTATAAGCACATTGTACAAAATAAAATCCCCACAGTCCTCTTTTACGACTAAGAAAAAAGTTTCAGGATTGCAAATTTATTTGAGATAATCATTAAGGTTATAATTGACTTGTTCCTGCCATTGTATACCTCAAGGTGATGTGAACCAAAGACCTTTAGCAAATTGACAGGAGAAGAACACGTGAACTTTATCTTCCACACAGTTGCAACCATGCAAGCAAAGCACATCATTTATCTGGATTCCTCTCTTGACCAAATTATATTTCAAACTAAGCCCCTTGTGGGCAAGCTTCCAAATAAGGAATTTGTATCTCTCATGAAGCCTGATGTTCCACATTTTTCTCAACCACACTTGCTGATTTTCCCTATCCCAACTCTCAAGCCAAAAAAAAAATTTGACAGAGAAAACTCTGTTCTTGTTCCCCACCCATATAAGACGATCATCATCTTTCGTATTTGCCCAAAAAAATCCTGCATATGTCCTGCACCAAATCACGGCTAAACAGCTCATTAAGAATAGCTATGTTCCACTCTCCATCAGCTTTCTTAAAGGATTGCACAATTCCCTATCTTAGAGTCATTTCCTCACTTTTTGGAAGGGGTTTGAGCACTGGCATATTAGGAAATTAACTAAAGGTCCTCCCAAAAATTTGTATTGTTCCCTTGACCAACCCTATAGCACAAGCCTTTACTCAGCGTGTTGCGTGTGCTCTAAATAGCGGGCCAAAGTTTTGAGTAATTTTTCCTTTTACGGTACCACATGAACGTGGAATAGGGAAAATATTTTGCCTTGAGAGCCTGCACCCACATCTTGTCAATGTCATGAGGAAGGGACCAGCTAATTTTCTTTAGCATTGCTGAATTCATGGCATTTGAGAAGCTTCAAGTTGAGATTGATTGTGTTGAGCTTTATCATGGAATTAATGACAATTCTATAATGTTTGCTTGGGATGTTAGTGCTATTGTGCACGATATATGTTTTGTTCGTGAGTCTTTTGAGGTTTGTAATTTGTTTTTGGTTCTTCGTAGCCTTTATAAGGTTGCGAACCTAAAAAGAACATTGGTGAGAGTCGGATTGCTTTTTTGTTTTAGAACATTTCTTTTTATTAAAGTTTATTTTTTATTAAAGAAAAAAAAAAGACTTGAGAAAATCTTGGGTACTATTTTAAAGTTTACTATTTTTTTTTTAAATAAATATCATCTAAACTCCATATATAATTTGTATTTATTTAACTATAGAAGTTGTGATTTGAAACATTTCAGTAACATATATGCTATTAATAAATTTTTTGTAAATTTAATTTGATAAAGTAAATTAATAATTTAATATCTATAAAATTTAAAAAAATAGATAATTTTATTAAATATTTATTTCTTTATCTCTTTATCTCTCTGTTCTCTTTCACTCTTTATCTTTCTCCCCCTTACTCTCTTTTTCTCTCTTACTCTCTTTTTCTCTCCCCTTTCTCTCACACTCTCTCTTCTATTTCACACGTATTATATTTTTCCCCTCTCTCTCTCTCTTTCTTTCAAAATCTTTTCTTTCTCTCTCCTCTGTCTTTCTCCTCTCTCTTCCGTATGAAAATCAAAGAAACCCAAAACAGAAAAAAAAATTCAAGAAATCTAGAGAAAAAAAAAAAACCAGCAAAGAAGAAGAGGAAGAAAAAAGAAGACTAGGAAAAACTATTATCCAAAAACAAAGAAAGAAGAGAGATATATAGAAAAAGAGAATGCAAGAGAGGGGAGAGAGAAAAGGAAAAGATAGAGAAAGAAAAAAAATTAATTTTAAAATTTTTATTTTTATATTTTGTAGAGTGGAAGAGAGACACATATAATGGGGAGCGTAGAGAAGAGCAAGAAATATAGATATTTAGGCCTCACATTTTATTTTTTATTATACTTTTTTTTCTGTTTTTTTTAAATATTTTTTAAAAAAATTAATTTTTATTGGCTTTAATAAAAATTATTTATAGAGGTCAAAAGTATTTTTAAAAAATTATGCTAATATTTTCAAAAATAATTTTTGAGCTTTAAAATTTATTTTTGACTTTTTAAAAACTATATTTAAAATATTTTACATTATTAATTAGGAGAAAAAATATTAAATAATAAATAATTAATAACACCATAAATTATTTTTGAAATGTTTCGAATAACAAAATTTATGATAAAATAAAAATAAACTAAATAGAATTTAGATGATATTTACCCATTTAAAAAGTAGACATTTAAAGTTACATTAAAGTATACTAGTAGATGGTGTTTGACTGTTTGGTTGGTGTAATGGAAAATAAAATGAATTGGAATATAAAGAAGAATATACTGGAGATTGGAATGAGCATGGAGATGGAACGAATACTTACTTAAACAGTGAAATCAACAATTGAATCAATAAAATAAAGAACAATTAAGACAACAATGAAAAATAATTATTTTGACAAAAATACTCTTATAACACCATATTATTAATTATTAACAAAAAAAATAAAAACCATATTATTAATTTTTTTATCAAAAAATTTTATTTACTTTTTTTTTCTCTCTATTTTTCATCACCACATTATTTATCTACTTTCTATCTCTCTCCATCTTTTATTTTTTTTAATTTTGTTAATCTTTGATATTCTATAATCTATAATTTATCTCTCTAATTTATTTTATATTAAATATTCATTACCAGTTTCGAACTCAGGAGCAACTTCATTATAAGTTCTTTTTTTTTTTTTTTGTAAAGAAACTTCACCGTACAGAAGGTTTTTTTTTTTTTTTTTTAAAAGGACACCATATAAAAGTGTTTTTTTGTTTTGTTTTTTTTCTGTGTTTAGATAAGACACCGTAAGTAAGTTAAATACACTTTTTTCTCCAACGGCCCGACATTTTTCATTTCAATCAATCCTGATGTGGCCGTGAATTTTTACGTCCAATCACGATTTGTATCGCCAATATTATGTATGTATGTATGTATATGCATGAATTTATATTTGCTCCAGTTATTGGGTCAAAGCATTGCCGAACGGAAGGCTTGTTCGGCAATGCTTTGACAATTAGAGAATTTTACTCTATACTGCCCTGTGTATCACCATTTGGTTTCCGAGAAAATCATCTAAAAGCAAGGTTCAAAGTATTAGTATACGGACATATCCATATATATATATATATATATATATATATATATATATATATNAAATGCTATCTTAATATCAAATAGAGTTCTAGTTGAAATTTACTATTTTATTTTTTATTTTCATTTATTGATGTGTATTGTGTAATATGAAAAGTAATGATAAAAAAAATATATCATTTTAATAATTTTGTATGTAATTATTAACATGTAAACTATATGGATCTAGCAATTATTTTTTATTATATAGTTTACTTGTTTTTAGTTGATATGTGATATATGGTGATGTTCAATTTCAGTTTTTTAACTATGAAATTCAATTTGACTATCTGACAAAAATATTAAAAATATCATTATGTCGTTGGAATTTAAAATCACTAAGATATTGGTAAAATATATCTTTTAATAACTAATTTATGTTTAAATATTATGTTTTATTCTTTAAACTTAATTCTACATCAATAACATTTCTAAAATTTGTTGATAACAAAATAAATTTAATAGGTATTTTTAAAATTTCTGTGCAAATTTTGGTAGAAATCTCAATGGATACTATGAAAACTTTAATTAAAATGGTAATGAATTGATATAGATATATCAACCGAAAGTTTCAGAGAAATATTTGAAATTTGATGAAAATTACATAAATTTTATCCCTTTGTTTTGGAACCTACATTTTCTATCGGTCTACTCAAAAAATAATAATATCGTCTATATATTAAACTTTGACTATAAATAAAATATAATAAGTAAACTTAAAATTACTCAGTGAGCTTGAAACAATTATTATTATTATTATTATTTTTTGAAAATAGTAAATTCTTTACAACTAGAGTATGAAAAAATTTCACACATATTAAAATTTAAATTCTGAACCTGAAAATCTGAAAATGTATTATCAGTAGTAATTCAAACTTATGATTACAGCTTGAAATAGTTAATTGGACTTATATTTTAAATTATTTAGAGTGAAAATGACAAATCAGTTTGTTAGGCTGCTTGAACCCACTGTGCTCCTGCTTTAACCAGGCAGGATTTTCTGTTAAAACGGGCAACTAAAAGGGGATCAATTTGATGCCCAGGAGTCAGGACAGGGCAGAGAAGGGCGAGCAAAATTTGCATATAACGGAGGTACCACGTTATTCTTGTATTACTTCTATCGATCCCGTATCTAATGCCATCTAGGCACTTTGAATCCTGGGCTCCGAGGTTTAGGACAAGAAAAAAATTAAAAGTTGGAAAGAAAAAAAGGTTTTTTCTGTTTTAATTTTTGATAGAGAAAATTGAAATTCTTTTAATAAAAAAAATAATTACCAAAATATATTTATGTTTTTGTTTTTTTAAGAGTTTTTTTTATTGATTAAAAAAAATAAAAAAATAAAAAAAATTAAAACTCTACCGCTATCTGTTTATCTATAACAGTATCCAAATGATGAATCAGCCATTGAATCTGAAATTCTCCAACTAGGCGGCCTCTGTTTGTCAATGGCTTCCGTTGTAAGGCCAAACAGGACATTCCGTTGTAAGAACAGCCACCACCACCTCATGGCTCATGCCTATGCTTTCCTCATCGGTGGCCCTGTCTGCTGGCAAATTCCCGGCTTGAGAGAGAGAAAGAACAGCGATTGACAAAAACCCTGGTCGGGGTATCCTACTAGGCGGGATGACAGAGAGCCTAGGCGGGGTATATCTGACTTCTAGTCGGATAACCCACACGGGGTCGGCTCTAGCAGGAAGCAATGGAACGTCCTTCATTATCTGAATACCATTGTAGCATAAACCCTCATGCTACGCACTTTTGGGATTGGTATGTTTGATGGAAGTAAGAGCACAGAAAAAGAAATTGGCAGCTTTAAGTTTATACAATTGGTGGGTTGAGTAAATACTTTGAGTGGGTTTTAAGGTTGCAAACGTTTGAGGAATTTTCTGATCGATTCAGAAAATATAAGAAAAGTAAAAGGACAAGAAATTGAAGAATAAGAAGAAAGCAGCTGGGATTGAAATCTGCTCCGGTTGTAGAATATTTTTTTTTAGTACAAAAGATTTTAGCATGTTTCTTGGTTATATGAGACTTGCTATCCTGATAGATATTAAAAGTTAATAAGCACTACTTCATTTTGATTTTATGTTGGTTTCTTGCTTTTGGATCTACAGATGAACGGAAGTTTTGCGGAGGAGCTTTACTCGGAAAGTTTGCAGCATCAAGTAGAAACGGATCTTATGCCAAGTGCCAGACGTGAACAAAGTGATTCTCAATTCTCATGGTATCTCTTTAGCTATATGTTCTATGGAAAATTAAAAAACTATTTTTCTTTTTACCATTAGTGGTTAATATTTAAAATGCATGCTATATATGCCATCTATATGGACTACGAGCCACATATATTATGTATGTTCTTTATTTCCTTCTATTTAGATTTTGGCCAAAGGTTGGAATTTCTTAGTGTTGACTGCTTATAAGTTATTATTATAAAGTTGATTACAAATAAATACGCAGTTGGGGAAAGGATGGGTAAGTAAACCGTCTTACACTTATTCCTATGCTTAGGAATCTGAGCTTGCTTGACTAGACACAGTTTAGTTTGCTTATGGTTTCCTATTATAAGCCTATAGCATTCAGGACTTCATGATAAACTGTTATTTACAGATTGAAAAACAAATACTATTGGTTACAGTTCCATTGATGTGCTTGAAAGTGCCTCGGTCCAGGTTTATATTGTCATCCTTGTGCACTCTGTTAATGAGGTCACTGTAGTGTCCCTCCTTAACATATGAAGTTGCAGCTCTCTTTTTTATAAGTAACCATCTCTTCCCCCACCCCCTTTTCCGTGAATTTCATGTATCAACGCTATTTTTTTATAGAATCATGTCACGGCAGAACAACTCTGGAGTTTTAACTCTTTTCTCTTATTGCTGTGCAACAATGTTTTCTAATCTAAAGACCCTGAAAATTTGTAACTTATGTTGTAAATTCCGATTTTGCTTTCAGATTGTGACAGTGATATTTTTGGCATGCAGATGACGAACCATGGTGCGGTTCTGATGATGAGTTGGACGGAGCAGATTTGGACAGAGAGTGGCAGCGAAGACATGACCAATTCCATACAGTGATTTTACCATTTTGAGTCTACTATATTTTTCTAGTTTCAGTTTCCTTAACATATATTAAGGAGGTTTTTTTCTTTTTCGTTTCTCATTATTTATAATTTTTTAGAGTGGATATTGTGATGGTCTTATAGCAGGGAATGAAGCTGCTGCATAAGAGGCATTTAATATTGGCTTTAAGGAATCAATCTTTGTTGGGTACAACTGGGGTCTAGTTAGAGGTGTTACCAGGTAAAACAAAACAAAAGAGGAAAATAATTTAAATGCTCTCTTTTACCTTCTTTTTCCCGTTTTGGTCCATCTACATCCCTATGCAGTGCATTGGATTTAACTTCCTGATGACTTGAAAGAGAGGTTGATTGAAACACAATAAAGAGAACTGAATTCCAGAAATTGTACGAATCTGTGCACTCTGTTTCAACAACAGATGCTCTTGGGTTGTTTAATGATTCTCCTATGGCGAAAAAAGCTGTAGAACAAAGTGAAAATGCAGAGATTGATAGCTCCATAGCAGGTTAGCAAGAGCAATAATCAGAACAAAATCAATTGGGAAATTACACTGCAGAGCTCAGGTCGCTTCTTCTTGAATCTCCGGCAATTACAGTGAAATCATTGTAATAGATTGTTCCATAGCATTAGCGTTTGTTACATTCAATATTTAATCCGCACAGGGTTGTTGTGACAATTTTTGCCAATTATTATGTCCAAACGAATTTTGGTCAGAAATTTTCTTTGCGTGCCCATGTTTTAGAACCCATTTGAATCTTTCTCTATCTAATTATATACATTGTACAATTAATATTTAAACTAAAATGGCTTAGTTAGATTCATGACTGTTTCTCAAAGTTTTTGTATATTATCCAAAATTTTATTGGTTTTTCAAGTTATGAGAAATGCGTATAAAAGTCGATACTAAATATGTAAAATTCCATCGTGCAAAAATGCTAAAATTTTCAAATTTGATCAAGTTTTACCAATTAATCGAGTGTGGGTCTCACTTTAATTTTTTATGGAATTTAGATTGTGGCTTTGACCGTGGTATCATTAAGTAGAGCTTATCAAGTATGCTTGATTTAGAGCTAAGACTGTGAAATTATGGTTAAAACAGTATGAAAGCCTTTTGGTAATTTTGAAAAGCTTGTTATTTAAAAGTTGAAAACTATTAAAATGCAATCATCCTCTACTTCGGCAAACAGAACCCCCCCCTAGGGAGGTTTCTCTAGCGCACGACAACCCCATCACCACGCCTCACCTTCTTTCACCGGCAACATCTAATTTCTGACTGGAAACCACCCACATCTCGAAGTCAGCGACCTCATCTACCTAACCATACTGGTGATCGTCTATGGAACTGCCTATATGGCCGAAGAACATGAAAAATCAAGTAAGTCTTCTTCTTTTTGATTGCTGATTTTCTGTGAGATTCCAGCGGTGTGTCAGCTTTTTTTCTCTCACTAATTTGGACCCTAGAAACGCAATTTCACCATCAATTTGACTTAATTTCTTCTCATTTGAATGGTATGAAGAAAGCCATCTTGGACCGTGAGTTTCGGGCCATTTTTCAGCCACCACCAGTGGCAAATAATTTTTATGATAATTTTTGAAGCAATTAAGTTCCTAATAATTTTTAAGAGCTAATTCAATACTGAATTTCATGAATTGCAAGCAATTGTGGTTTTTAGATTTGAATTATCTACGAGGAATATAATATTTATGACTATATTTATATACATGATTATGTCTGTATACATATATATATATATATATAAATGTGTATAGGTTGTGGTGTAAGCATATATTTAATGTTTTGAATACTATTAAAATGTGGTATGTATATGAAAGCCCAATTTGATTCGTATTTTGGTTTTAGACTAATTGAAGTTGATGGATTTTTATTTTAAAATTTTTGTTTTGGAATCTTGATTGTGATTATATTAATTGTATTTAAGAGCTTAAAATATTTGTGAAATTACATTGTTAATAGAACTAGATTGTTTTTTAATAGCAATATAGTTTATAATATAAGCCGATGGTATTGAATATTTCTCTGAAGACTTTGAATCTAATTTATTTTATGAAATAATTAAATGAATATCCATTACTCTAGTTGGCTTTAAAATTTTATGTGTATGTTTGAAAATTATATTGTGGATTTCATATTTATTTATTGTGATTGTAATTGGATTCCATATTTATTGAGAATACATACGGAATTGATTATTGATGGTTTACGATGGATGAGATGTGAGTATCATGACGGTGGTTTGTAAATATGGTAGATATAAAGTATATATTGCTAAATTCTACTTGGACGATGTGATGTGCTGCTAAGTAGTGAAATTGATTTTGATGTAATATAATGATGTATGATTGATATTTTACTTGGGCGATGATTTATGCCTCTAAGTTGGAATTGGTCTGGATTATGAAATATATATATATTTATGAATATGTGCAATGATTTATTTTCACAGAATTGGTTATTACACGTCCGGTTTATGATAATTAGTTTACATATACGTTTTGAGGCTTTTCACTGAAACGATTTCTATGGTTAGATTCCCCGCCTGATACATAATGATTGTTCATATATACGTCTTGTCGCTTTTCAATAGAATGTTCCTTATATATAGTTATTACTCTCTACCCCGTTATTGCCACGTTGCTTTTGCATGAATGATCGCGTGATGATTACTCTATTATTTTCTGTAGTATTTATGAAATCTTTAATTTATATTTATTATAATTGTAACACGCATATGTTATTTGAATCAAGAAGATCTTGGTTTAAAAAGGATTATTTAGATATTTCATACATATTAATATGTGGATACTTGATTTTATATTTAAAGTATTGAGATGTTTAAAATGTTATGATGAAATTGAGAATATGTAAGATATTGTTAATGAGCAATGTATCAAATATTAGTTATGCATTTTGTTCTGATTGATGTGGATTTATAAGTATGAATGGCTCGTTTGAATGTGAGATGATAAATTTTTGTTAGTAATCAATTTGCTATCTAAAGTTGTTTTTAGAGTTATTGATGTTGTTGAGTTTTTTGATAATTATTTGGATTGAATATTGATGTGTAATTTGTGTAAATTTTAATAAATGAATTTTTCATATGGTTAAAGATTTGTGAGTTGCATATGCACTTTGAGCATGCTATGATTGGTTTGATGTATATTTTAAAAATTACATGTAGCTTGATCTTTTTAAATAAATATATGTAGGCAGCTCATGTTTTTAACTAACTGCCGCTATAAAAAATATTAATTATGAATGATATTTTTTTAAAATTTATATTCAGAATTTCTATGAGTGTTTTTCTTTTGATTTTGAGTACAACATATATTTTATAATTTTCAAAGATGCATGAATAGTTATCTTGTTTGGATAAGTAGTTGCAGTAATGTTATGATTTATTTGAAAGATAAATATTATTATTGAGGTGTGATTATTGTGTGCAAATGAAGCAAGTGGATTGAATGATATTTAGAAGTGTATTTTTTTGCAGGATTTATATTTATATGTATTTAAAAAATGTCTTAAAACCAGATAGAATATTGCCTTTCTGGCATTGAAAAATTTTTATTTGAATTTTTATTTGAATTTTTATTTAATAATTTTTAACAGAATTATAACTAAGTGACTTAATAAAAATATTAAATTATTCCAGCAAGACCTGGGTAGACGAGATTCACAGAAAGTATGGAAGTTCTAGTTATAAAAAAAAAAAAAAGTATCTGGAAGTCTAGCAATAGACCAATGGTCACCGTCCATGCTCCTAAAGCCACTATAAAAGTGGGGATGTGCATCTCTTCTGAGTTGTGATTGAGTTGTTATGTCCAGCAGATGAACTGGTTTTCTCATTCCACTTACACATCTTTCACCACTTACAATGCCTTTGGTAATCCACCTCGATAGACCAATCCACTTGTGGGTTTTGGGTTTTGTTTCAGTTCCACAGTCTGTCCCCACTGGTTCATTCCAATCCTTACCACTAAATATGACAAAATAAAAAAATCAGTCAGATTTCAAAAACCCATTAAAAATGATGAGAAAGAAGTAAGGTTACTAGTAGTGGGAGGGAGAAATTACTTGGAAGTTTACTTCGCTTTTACTATGATTTACAATAGAATTAAACAACTGCTGCAAACCCTTCTGAAAAGCAACAATACATTCCAAGTCTTTGAGAGTTTGGTTACCATTCTGAACATAATCCCATCTGCGATAAAAAAAAAAAAAAAAGTCTAATCATATTCTTTTAAATGTTATTTTCAACTTTTCCATATTGTTATGCTTCTAGTAGTATTTTGAGTTTATAAAAATGATCACACGGTAGCTTAGGTCCTCCGCCGTACCAACATTGCCAAGTATTGAAGACCAAAACATCCATTCCCTTCCATAGATCACCATTTTTAAGCGAATCAAGTTTCGATCAATCTTTTCGTTTTCAGAACATACCTCAAATTGCTTTTGCAGTACTCTAGAAAAGAAAAAAGATGGAAAAAGAAGAAAAACAGGTCTGTTGGGCAAGACAAACAGAAGATGCACCCATTAAAAATAAAAAGTAAAAAAAGGCTTCGCTCCCATGCGTGCGTAGCATGAGGCTTTATGCTACAATGGGTATTTAGATAATGAAGGACGTTCCATTGCTTCCTGCTAGAGCCGACCCTGGGCAGGGTATTCGACCGGAAGTATACAGGTGGGACTCTCTTTCACTCTTTCTCATACCAAACAAAGGGTAAAAGGTTCCTAAAGAGATGCCAAGAACTGAATTCAATCACATATGTGAGCATCCTTCCATTTTTTCAAAACTAAGAGAGAGAGGGACGAACGAAGACGATTTTTTCAAAACTAAATTAACTTTTTTGATGGAGTAATTGAATGAGCATAGTAAATGAAAAGACGAAGGAGGGCATTTTGGAAAAAAATATAAGCATATATTAATATTCACCAAAAGAAGCATATATTATTATTTTAAAAATAATAGATAGATCATTAATTTAAATGCTATCTGCGCATCACTACGAAAAAACATTTCTAATTTTACTGGACCGTTAACGGAGAAAATAATGGACAGGTCGATGGTTCGATGGAAGACGATCATGAAGAAAACAAGCCAAGCCCATCTTATCAAAGTCCAATGTTTACTGGGCGTTAGGCCCATATTATATCAAACATCTTCTTTTTTGGAAAATATGTGTTCTTTGTTGGTTCATGGTGTTTCTTGTCACAAACTTTCTATCACTCGTTTTGTGAATTGTATTTTAAATACAGAAAAGTTTAGTTAATTAGTCTTATTCAATAAAATTGGAATGATACAAAAAAAATTAGCATAATGTTGCGCAAGGATGTCATTCATAAATTGAAAAATGATATAAAAGATTTGAATAATCTATAGGACAGAGAAGTAGACAAATTACAAATGTGTATGTAGATTCTATAAAATTACAGTCCAATAAATATGGTGAAATAGTACTTTAAGGTTAAAATTCTACGTAGATTATGCTCTAATATACTATATAAGTGTGAACTTAAAACTTTAAAAACAATTTAAATAACATTTTTTAGAAATATTTAATAGCCCAGCATGCCGTTTCAAAAACAAAAAAATTCAATAACAAACATAAGTTATTTTTTTCTTTTTCTTTTCTTTACTTTTTTATTTTTATTTTAAAGATCATAAAAGATATGTTTTTTTGATTAACGATACAAAGATATGTTTTTGTAGGATATTTCACCGGTGAAAGTAATCATTTTCTCCAATAATGATTTAAGTTCCAATCGTTGAGAAAATAAAATTAAAATTTGAATCTCTTTACTTCCAAAATCAATAAATAAATAAGGACATCAGTTTTTAAAACATATTGAAGTTAGGAATTTAGTTTTATGTTTTATCGAAATAATAGTAAGCGACATAAATATAACTTTATTTACCAAAATTAAAAATACAGAAGTACAACTTTTTTTTTTTTAAATGGCCAAATTGAGACAAAAATGTCAACATCATGTTGCTGGTGGGACCTAAAATATCCAACCAAGCCTGACTCAAAGGATCAATTCTGTGCCAACGGCTCTGGACATGGTGGGTGAATTGGCTGGGCCATGGCTATCCTAGTTGCAGTCCCACACAGACAGTCTTCACCCAATGCAATGCGTATGCAAAATACCTTTTGAGAAAAACTCGACAAAATAATGTTCTCCAATAATTTTTTTTTATTTTTTTAAATAAAAAAACCTCATCCGCAACTCACTTTCTTTCAACTCGTACTCCGGTCACTGTGTTAAAAACTTAAACCAGCACCATGTATGTCTTTGGACTTGAAAAGTAGCGTGAGATTTGGCTAAGAACACGTTGATTAGTGGTGCGGTGCAACTCTTTCTGACGCTGTCTAATTAAAAAGTAAAAATAGAAAAGAGAAAAAGAAATGACCAATCATAAGCAGATTGGGCACCAAATGGAGAGGAGAGTGGAGGGGAAGAGGTTGAGGAACCAAACCCCACTTCCACTCATTATCCCAAAACCCACCTAAAGACAGAGGTCTAGTACTAAAACCCACATTTTGATGCACGCTCATGATGAAACTGCTGCTGCATTGCACATGTTGTGTCTCCACTCGTCCAATGCTTTTTGTAAGCTTAGCCACAGGAATAAGGGAGAGCAATAGAGCTTTTGAGGCATTGCAGATTTTATCCAAGACAGGATGCGATGGAACATTATCAAAAAAATAAAATAGAATAAAACGCTTCAAGAACCACAATTAGATTTGCGTATTCGCTTCGAGTGGACAAGAGGGACACTTTCATCATTATGCAATTGGGGAATAATTTTCTCTTTTATGAAACTATAATTTTTATGTGTTAAAAAGATAATTTGACTCACCAAAAAAAAGTACTGACTATATCAAACTGGGCGCGGGATTGGACCGTAAGATAGTCCAAAATTAGTTTAATTATGGTGTTAATGATTCTTGTACATGAGATAGGATTGCTTGTGAGAATGATCCAACAAAAGGGAACAGAAAGATTAAAAGGAGGTTTTGGGAATAATGTTTTGATGTAAAGGAGGTGAGAGCATGTGATGCTAAGCTCCACATGACTAGAAAGCAAAATCCAAACCTCCCCACCCAATTTTTTTTTTAAAAGAAAAAAAGGGAAGAAAAAGAAAAAAGAAAAAAAAAAAAGTAGAGTTGAGGTAAGAAGATGAATGATAAAGAAAAGCACCGGTGGCACCACAAGTAGCTGAAACTTAATTAGGAAAAGCTACTGCCGGGCTTTGTTTTCTCCAATAATATTGTTATCTTCCAAATTGCTCTTTGTCATACTTTAAATTTATTACTTACAACTCAATGCTATATTGAACCACAACTTGACACTATTGTTCTCATAAGTTTTTACTTGTGAAAATTGAACTTAAAATTTAGCTATATACACATTATATTTGCTGAAACATTAAAAAAAAATAGTAAAGAAAAAAAGAAAGTAAAAGAGAAATTGCATGCCTTGAAGCACAGTGAGAAATTGACTCCTGGAAAAAGATGACAATAGAATTGCTTCTAATTTGTTCAAACTTCTGCTGGACATGTTCATCTAGATGTGAAAGACAATAAAATATTGGATAGGTTGGAGGTAACGCATCAAAAATATAAAGCCATTCCATCATCTTGGCAGGTAAACAAATATAATATAGACTAATATTAGCTACCTCACCCCTGCCGCTTTTGCAGTCAAAAAAGCGATCATCTTTTTCAACAGCAGATTAAAGCTATTTTAAACCTCAGATCCAACAAATCAAGTTAATTAAGTAGTCTGAAGTCCTTTTAAAAGTCGGCGAACATCAGTTTAAACATAAAAATCAATATAAACTATCATTGATTATCAAAACTAAATTGCCACAACAAACTAATCCAAAAATAATGGTTAAAAAGTGGGACCTCCTATGGTTGTTCGGTCTGCATCCGATCTAATGGACGGAATCGAAATTAGAAAATCCAATGAGAGGGGAGTTAGGTTGGGAAAAGGAAATTTGGGGCGACGACAATTTTTAGTAGCTCTCTGTCATTCCTTCTGAATGAAGGAGTCTGAGAAATTGCTGAAAGCATTGGTGTGTTGAGTAGCTTGCTTAACTTGCAGTCCACCACAACAAACACACACAGAAAAAAAAAAAAAAAAAANGGGGGGGGGGGGGGGGATGATTTTTCTTTTTGTTTTTTCAGTCACCATCCAAATTTACTTTTCCAATTCAATACTCAGCCTCATGAAACTACATGTGTGTATGGGAGCATACCTCTCTACATGGCAGGCTAAAGCCTATTCATTCAATATATACATACTGGTTCCCGATGTTGAATGTTTTGGTGGTGGTAATTAATCTATGTTAGTCTCTTACATGAATGGAAATATGACGTTATATCCCAGTTAAGGCCCTCGAAAAAAGTTTGGCAATATCCTTAAGATAGAATTTTAGAACTTAGGAATGGAAGATAGTCTGCTGACCAACTATGTAAATTATTCATGTGCATTTATAGCCCATTTAAGGTAAAACTCGATTAACTTTCTCACTTTGGACCAAGCTCATTGAAGCCTAAAATGTAGACTTCAATTCTGTTGACCAGGAGACTACTAATAAACTGCTTTAGACCCCACCTTTTATTTATTTTTATTTTTATTTTTAATGCCATTGATGATCTTTGGTATCTACTTGTTAACATTTTCTTTAATCTAACACTACAACCACCGCCCCTATTATGCCCAAATCACATTAAGAGGGTCGGTCTGTAAAACGGGTTATGCTATAGAATAGGGCTAGTTAAGATATGCATATATAAATATAAATAGGGTGTTGTATGATTTCAGTGAAACCGGAAAATGCACTAAAAAAAAGAAGGGAAAAAATGTATTTTAATAAAAATTAAATTAAATCTTTGGTGAGAAAGTCGAGATGCCCATAAAAACAGAAAATAAAAGAAAAAGGTAGTTTATAAGAGTAATGATTTTAATATAAACAAAATGAGCTGGTTAAAAAAATTAGTGAGCTGGTTTTGCAGGATTAGAAGTCGCAGCTGAGCATAAAAAGATCAAACTGCAAAGCATCGAATTTATTAAGTGCCACAAATTCTGTACAACGTGGGACCATCCGAGTCTGACTGAGTGATAGTGGGGTCCACTTGGTATTAGACACTAAAAGGCCATGTGATGTGGGAGACCACCAGGCTGTGTCTAATTACTTGTGGGACTGTCTTTCCGTCCTCTCGCTTTACTCCTTCACCGATATATAATACCCCGCTGTCACTTTCCTTTACGAAGCGTCCTTTATTTCTTCTTCCCGACCCTTCCTCCTCCGGCTCTTTTCCCTCTCCCCACGAAAAAAAAGGAAAAATCTCATGAACACTTTTTGAAGTCTATGAAAATTTATTATCATTTTAGAAGTTTGAAAAATCATTATTATTATTTTTTTAAGTTTAAAAGAATTATTATTTAGAATAAAATAAAAATTTATTTATTTTTTAATTTCAAAATAAATATCTAAATTTATTTTGTGACCTTTTATATAGTAACATATTTTAAAAATAATAATTTATTTTATTTTTTAATTATATTGTTTATCATTTATAATAAATTATCATTATAAATGAAATTTATAATAAATGGTATTTTTTTGAAAAAATTGTTTGTTATCACTGATAATGAATTGACAGTAGAAAATTCATGTTATATGATAATTTAAAAATTATCATTATATATTTTATTTTTTATTTGAATTATAATATTAAAAAATAAAATATAATTAAATGTCTACAGTTAAAAATTAGCCATATAATTTGCAATCTCACTGATAAATAATAATCATCAAACAAATAACAAAATTTTATTTTTTAATATACACATATAAATAAATGTTACAATAATAATATAATATTTTATTTCAACATATAAAGGTAAAATCAACTTTTAAGATGGTAAATGATAATTATCTGCCTATAAATGATGATTTTTCAAAATTCCTGTCAACGATTTTCATGAAACCTCAAAAGTTTACATGAAATTATTTTTTTTTCCAGAAAGTTAATAATTCTATATTCATTAAATTAACGCATTCTGATTATTTCACAAAAGTTGTTAATTTACATGTAACTTTAGTACCTTCAAAGAAATATAGCATTTATAAAGTGCAGTTCCGAATAAAAATATGATGAATTAAAAATAATTTACAGGGAAAGCGATTGTATAATACAATTTACGAATGGCGTTTTTAAAATTATTTACTAAAAAAGAGTTTAATCCAAAAAAAAAAAGAAAAGAAATTTGGGGGGTTGACGTTAAATGGGTTGGCGTGAGTAGTGCATGGTCTATTTTAATAGCATAATACTAGTAAATTAATTATAGTATTGGTGTCAAGGACAGTGTCCTCGTGCTGAATTCTTCTCCGTAACTGTATTATTGTATGGGATTCCACATCTGGGGTGCTGTTTGTGCCCATCGCTTTTGCTACCATATTCTAGTATTTGGTATAATTTTTATTTTTATTTTTTTTAGTTTATTTAATTTTTTTTAAAATTAATTTTGATTGACTTTGAAAAAAAAAAACTTTTGAAAATCAGAACTATTTTAAAAAATTATTAACTAATTTTCTAAAAACTGAATTTCGTCTTTCAAAAACTCTATTAAACAGTTCTCTATACACGGTTAGCTTGCGAGTTTGCCAGCCGAAAAAAAAAATAATAGGAAAAAGGAAAAGAATTGAAAAGAAATTTGTTTGAGAGGGGTAAGATGGTAATAACGGAGATGCTGTGACGGTAAGAGACCGTTGTGAAAGGAGGGACAGATTGGGAAAGAGTGCGATAAAAGGCTCAGAAACACAACCGTCTGGGGCTGGTGTGCAGTGAAGCGCAAGGAAAATGATAGTGGTTGTTGTCCCTGCAGTTACCCGCTACTTTTATTCCCCCACACACCCTTAAGACCCCAATTCCCCAACTACCCTTCACTTTCTATCTTCTCTCTCTCTCTCAAATCTTCAACTATTTTTACTTTCTCTCTCTAACAATATTGTCTGAAAGTCCCATACAGATACAGCTTATTTCTTTCTTGCTCCTGTAGTTGCCGTATCACTTTCCTGTCTGAAATCTTCCCCAAAGTTCTCAGACAATGAGAACGGTTTCCCGACAAAATTGATCGTTCACGTCAACAATATACATTCCGCTTCACTGTGATTCTCTCTCTCTCTCTAAATCTGGAACTTTCCGCTGCTTCTCTCTCCACCACTGCTGCCGCCGCTTGCTATGGAAGCAGGGGAAGATTGTTGTGTGAAAGTTGCGGTTCACATCCGGCCTCTCATCGGAGACGAGAAGCTTCAAGGCTGTAAAGACTGCGTCACTGTCGTCCCTGGGAAGCCTCAGGTTCACACTCCCATTCAATAATGCGACACTTATTTTTCCTCAATTTGATGTTCATAACTCATCTTGCCTACTATTTCTGCTTCTCAAGTCTGATTGTATCACTTCATTTTTTTTCCCTCTTCATAAAAGACCTTATTAATGATCTCGAAAGATCTAGATCCAAAAATCCAAATACTACGCTTTCTGGTTGTTAAGTAACAAGCTCATTTTTATTTTTATTTTTTTTCTCTTCAGAACTATTATTATTCTTCTCTGTGGTTGGGGTATAGGAGCATTTTTGTGCTTCTGAATCTGGTTTTGGATCCGCAGTCAATTTTCACTATAAATTTCTATGAATAGATTAGTTCCATAATTGGATTAAATTTTAGGGGTGAAAAAGATGAATTCAGATGGAATTTGCAGGTATTTAGATTGTCTCATTGATACAAGGATCTGACCACTAAATTTCCTGTTAAATTTCCAATTTGAGAAAGTCTCGTCTCTAAGAATGAACAAGTAAACGCCCTTTCTTACACACGTTCTAAATTCTTCGGTGAATTTACGGCGTAGATTTTTAAATATCGTTAATTGTGAAAGCCACTTATTTGGTTTTTTGGTGCTATCTGGACTACGGCTTATTACTTGTGTCGTGTCTGTTTTCTAATAATTTCCCTCTTTTGGTAGTCTAGGTTGGCATGCTATTTCTTTTCAGTGAAAGTATCGTGAACTAAATATAGTTGAAATTACCAAAAAAGTTTTAAAATTGTTGGACGAATATAGCAGTAGAAAATTTCTTTCCTCAACCTTAATGGTTCGGACAAAAATCAATGGCATGGCTAATTTTGGATTGTATTCTCCATGCAAAACTTCTGTTTGAAATTCATGCATTTGGACTTTCAAATGAGTCCAAATTTAAAGTTTCTTAAGATACCTAATTGACGGTGGAAAGCATACAAAATAATGCAGGTACAAATTGGCACGCATTCATTCACTTTTGATCATGTCTATGGAAGCACTGGTTCCCCTTCATCTGCAATTTTTGAAGAATGTATTGCTTCACTAGTAGATGGTTTGTTCCAAGGATATAATGCTACTGTCCTTGCTTATGGTCAGGTAAATTATATTCCAATGATATACTGATCAACTAGACCAAAAGGATGTATGTTTTGTAGTTTCAAGTCCATTGCAATTAATATTTTCAACCTACTTGCAGACGGGATCTGGGAAAACATATACCATGGGTACTGGCTTCAAAGATGGTTTCCAAACTGGTTTAATCCCTCAAGTCATGAATGTTTTATTCAGCAAGATTGAAACTTTGAAGCATCAAACTGAATTCCAAATGCACGTTTCCTTTATTGAGGTTTGTTGAAGTACTTCATTCCTAATTAGGTTAACTTTTCTTAAAGTTCCCCTTTAAGCATAATGTTCTTAAGGGATTAATATGGTTGATGTAGTATATTGGACCAATACCAATCATGACTTATGACCTTAGATTATGAGAAAAAGTTAATATGCAGCGTCCAATTGTAGCAAATTAGATGAAAATCTGTACATTGGTGGCAGAAAATCTTTAATCGAGTCAGACTAACTAATATGAGATGAAAAGGTCTATTGTCTCAAACTTAGATTTTGGAGCATCCCTGTAAAACCATACTACAATTCCATTTATTTTCAATTACTCTGTGTTAAATTTTCATCTTCTATGCCATGTGTACTATTATTATTACTTTTTGACGTTTATTCACTAAAGTTTTTAACATTTCAGACTTTAATTAAGAAGAAATTATAGTATTTTACCAAATTACTATTTAAATATGGCCTTTATTTTATCTGAATGTAACTCCATACATTGGTTGACATAGATTTCTACAAACAATATATATAGTATGGTGAATAGATTCATAGCTAGTATTTGGTCAGCATCCATATATATATATATATATATATATATATTTCCGTTTCTAAAGCGATTACCTAACTAAAAGATTTTGATTCAAAGATTTTGAAAGAAGAAGTACAAGATTTGCTGGATCCGACATTTTTGAGCAAACCAGAGGCCACAAATGGGCATGCAGGGAAAGTAACAGTCCCTGGGAAACCACCAATACAAATTCGAGAATCATCGAATGGTGTTATTACTTTAGCAGGATCTACAGAAGTTAGTGTTAGTACACTAAAAGAAATGGCTGCTTGCCTAGAACATGGTTCGTTGAGTAGAGCAACAGGGAGTACAAATATGAACAACCAGTCAAGGTAAATCATGCATCACCCTTTTCGTTTTCAGTTATTTGTCCTATTGGTTTGCAGAATAGATGAGATCTAATAAAATATTGTTGGCATATGGAAAAAAGGCTTAATCTTGTGGAATATGGGAGCTTACTAAAATTTCTTAATTTCATAGAAAACCATAAAGAAAGCGTACTTTTCAAATAGAATACAAAATCTCCAGTAAATTAGTTTTGTCTTTAGTAATTATTATGAGTTCAACCTGAGAGAGGATTTTCATTTTATTCCAGATCATTCATTCAGCAAAAATATTTTTGGTAATGTCATTCACAAAAGTTAATTGTTATTGTTAAAGCTTCTTTCCTGGTTTAATTATTTGCGAAAACCCTAGATTGAATCACTTGTAAAATCTATTAGCCAATGAGGTTCTGGCTGTGATTTATTTTTGTTTATAAATAAAGTACCCAATTTGTATCTTATAATCATTATTGAAGGGATTAGTGATTTTTTATGCTCAGTTCATTTCAATTTAATTAGTCTAAGGACTTCAATTCAGTTTTTTTCTTTTAATATCTTAAGGCAATAAAAAGATTATTCACTATAATATATTGGGTTAATAGATTTGAATTGGTATTAACATCCAAGATGCAATTCCATCTTACAGGTCTAGCTTAACAGAATATGTGTGTGTATGTGTTTACTTTTGCAAATAGGTCTGCAGTAATAACCTCTGGGTTTTAACAAATTTCATTTCTATGTACATGTATAGTCGTTCACATGCCATTTTTACCATCACATTAGAGCAAATGCGCAAGGCCAATCCAGCATTTCCTGGCGATAACAATCCTCATGAGAGCATGAGTGACGAGTATTTGTGTGCTAAGTTGCATCTTGTAGATCTTGCTGGGTCAGAGCGAGCCAAAAGAACTGGTTCTGATGGTTTGCGTTTTAAGGAAGGTAGATTGAATTATCTATTAGTTCTTTTTATCTCATTTTCTTTCTGGTTATCAGTCACATTGACACTCTTTTCTTTCTTCTTTTTAAAATATATATATATATATNTATATATATATATATATATATATATTGGATTCTTTTTGGTCTTTTTGTCTTTTAACAGGAGTTCATATTAATAAAGGCCTTCTTGCACTTGGTAATGTTATTAGTGCGCTTGGCGATGAAAAGAAGCGCAAAGAAGGTGTTCATGTTCCATATCGAGACAGTAAACTTACTCGGCTTTTGCAGGTTTAAATCATCTGAAAGATCTAACCTATCATGTTTTAAGTAGTAATTTTGTCCTTTTAAAAAGATTTAACGTTGGGGAAAATGTGAGAGGATGCTAGAGATAAAATATTAAAGAAATGATGACCCACATCCTATTAGCTTAAGCTTTTAGGATTAGTAGTGATTCAACTTGGTATCAGAGTCAAAAGACCTAGCGGTCAGAAGTTTGAAACTTAATAACTCCACCCTAAGTAAAAAGAAATTTAAGGACTAAAAAATAGCCCAAAAGAGGTTGAGCCAAATATCTACATGTAAGGACTCAAACGGGCCTACATGTGAGAGGGAGTGTTAGAGATAAAATATAAAAGAGATGATGACCCACATCCTATCAGCTTAAGCTTTTAGGATCAGTGGTGATTCAACTGAGGATCTCTCTGGCTAGAAATCTTTTACTGAGTTGATTTCATACCAATTCCTGGGCCTTCTTGTTAGTGGTTGACTTTTATTATATTATATATATATATATATAGATGTGGGAAAATGGTGTAGCATTTATATAAACACTGCCAGTATATTGAATAACTTTGATTTACTGATAAAATAAACATATTTTTATCTCTTGACGTTACTTGTCATTGCTAAGGCTGAAATCGTGATAAATTCTTAGTGTATTGCTGAGTATGACTTAATCATATGAACTAGATTGCAGAATTTGAGATTTTTATGATATTCTGTCAAATGAAGCTTTTTATTCCCTTTTACCTTACTTTTTAAGTAATGCTTATGGACTATGCATTATTCATTAGAAATTATAGACTAAAGTTTACAGCTTTTGACAGGACTCACTTGGTGGTAACAGCCGGACTGTTATGATAGGTAACTTTATTAGCATTGTTCTTTGTTTTTGTTAAATAATAGGATAGGGGCTTATATTCTAGTATTGCAAGCATAACCACAATTAGATATTTCTTTAAAAAGAGAAATACAGAAAAATTAAATAAATCTATATTCTAATAGGAACAGAGACAAATTTTCATACTACAACTGTTTGTGTTATTCCCTTTCTTCCACAGTTTCTGGCTCGCTTCAAGCAGATTTTTCACATTTTGTGTATCAACTGTAGGATAAAGAAAGAAGATAAGGATTTCCTATAATTTTGTGTATCAACTGTAGGATAAACGAAGAAGATAAGGATTTCCTATAATTTTGTGTATCAACTGTAGGATAAACAAAGAAGATCAGGATTTCCTATAATGTCTTGAAATTACTGAATCCGAGTGGTTAGTGCCACTTAAGTATTGCATTCTAACTATTCTGGCATCTTTTTTGATTTTGTCCTTTTCTTTTCAAGTTAATGTTCTTCACATATTTTTAGCAACCACTGAATGGTACTACAAAGTCTGCAACAATATCGATTTAGGAACATGTTTCTGTAGTACTACATGTTTGTTTCCATTCCCCTCCATGGACTGAATAGAATTTTCTGTTTTTTCAATCTCTCTCTCCTCTTCACTATTTTCTGTTTCTTTCCAATATTGGATGCATGAAACGAATTTTATCATGTTTTCCCTTAAGTTTAATTTTTTCTTCCCAATTCCAGCCTGCATCAGTCCTGCTGATATCAATGCTGAGGAGACCCTAAACACTTTGAAGTATGCAAATCGTGCACGCAATATCCGAAATAAACCTATTGTAAGTTCTTTGATATATCTATTTTTATCTCTTTCCTTATTCTTTTTGCCATATCCAGATGAGTTTGTTTGCTTTCATGAAGGTTCCTGTATTTATTTTTCTTTATTATTATTTATGTAATAGGTCAATAGAGATCCCATGTCCAATGAGATGCTGAAGATGCGCCAACAGCTAGAGTGTCTGCAGGCTGAACTTTGTGCCCGTGGAGGAGGAACTTCGGCTGATGAAATACAGGTAATAAATCTTAAATATATATGTCTTGATTTTTATATTAGGGGGCTTGGGGTGGGAGTAAGGGAGGGTAACTCCTTATTGTTGCTTCTATTTTATGGTCAATTAAAAAAAAAAAAAAAACTTTTTAATTGTCAAATACTAGAAAAAATTGACAATTCATTCTTTACTCTTAATAGTTTATTTATATTGGATAGCTTTATGCAAGTGTTATAAGTCATTGTGTAGGTGCTCAAGGAAAGGATTGCTTGGCTTGAAGCTGCTAATGAGGACCTTTGTCGGGAACTTCATGAATACCGTAGTAAATTCAATGCTTCAGAGCACTTTGAAAGAGATTCTCAAGTATGTGCTAGACACCATTTTTTTGAGTCTCATCTTGGACAGTTCTGTTTCACTCAACTCTTATTTATGAATTTCAATTTGGACTCTTTTGTTTTGTTATATAACTGCGTAGACAAACTTATTCTTAATGGTTGCCACATTGGATATGGCATTAATTTTCAGCTAGATAATGTACATAATACATCTAAAAATGTCCTATTTCAGGATAGTAGTACCTGCTCAGTGAAAAGTGAGGGGCTTAAGAGGGGTTTGCAAAGTGTAGAATCAGCAGACTATCAAATGGGAGAAACCATAACAGGTATGACTCTTCTCTGGTTTATGACTTGCTTCACAACATTACTTTCTTTATAAACTACACTTGCCGATAACTTTTCATACTATCATTAATCCATAATCCCAGTCACCCCAAGCTAGGTGAATCAGCAGCCTGGTGGTAGTTTAAATAGATTCAAGTTTTCTTTTCTTGGAACCATTTTATTCAGGAAAGGATTGACAATTTCAGCAGGTGACAGTAGGGAAATTGATGAAGAAGTAGCAAAAGAGTGGGAGCACACACTTCTGCAAAATACTATGGACAAGGAGTTGCATGAATTGAACAGACGTCTAGAAGAGAAAGAGGTATTTATATACTGTGTTTTGTATTAAAAGGGATTTTGGTTGATTTCTTCTTCGTGTATAATGTGCAAATTGCATTCAATGTTTATGCAGTCTGAGATGAAACTTTTTGGAGGATTTGATACTGTGGCACTCAAACAACACTTTGGAAAGAAAATTATAGAACTAGAAGATGAGAAGAGAGTTGTGCAGGTTAACTTAAGCTTTTGAATTCAACTGGTTTGATTTCTTGAGAAGTCTGATATCAAATAGTGAACTTGTTTTGATTGAGCAGCAAGAGAGGGACCATCTTTTGACTGAAGTTGAAAATTTTGCCGCTAGCTCAGATGGACAAACACAAAAGCTGCAAGATATCCACACGCAGAAGTTAAAAACACTCGAGGCACAGGTGATTACATTATTCTGAATGTCATCTCTCCTTGGATTTAAGAAAACAGCCTTCTGCAACTCAAATTCTTAGACCTTTTACTATTTATTCATACCAGATTCTGGATCTTAAGAAGAAACAAGAGAACCAGGTCCAGCTTTTAAAGCAAAAACAGAAAAGTGATGAAGCGGCAAAGCGACTACAAGATGAGATCCAGTCTATAAAGGCACAGAAGGTTGATATTCATTCGATCTTCAATTTTTGAATTAATCATCATATTATTTGTCTGTTGTCTGCTGCTATTATTTATTACTTTGAACTTATAGGTTCAATTGCAACAAAGGATAAAACAAGAAGCTGAACAATTTCGACAATGGAAAGCATCTCGAGAGAAGGAATTGCTGCAGGTATTTCACTTAGCTTCTTTCTTTTAGATTTGAAAACCAGTTGACAGATTCTAATGCTCCAGCCATATGCACTTCTGTATTATTTTTTCATTTTTTATGCATATTTCCAAAACCTACAAATGAAAGAGCTGCATTGGATATTTAATTTGGTTGAAGTGACAGATTAACAGTGCGAGCCTATAGCACAAAAGCCTGATAACTAGTTATGGCTTCACACAAATTTCTTTGTTCAGCTACTAGCACTATTAAAACCAATGAAGGCTTTGTACCTCATTAGCTGGCTTCATGGCTTCATTCGTCATGATTCAAAGTTCTATTTTAAGCACTTTGGCTGTTGCTTTATTATTCTTTATTTTCTCATTAACTATTATGCTTTATGTTTAAGGAATCTTTTCATCTTAATGGAATTATTTGTGCTGGTTTGTCTTATACTCCCTCCATCTTTTGTCTGTATATTGGAAATTATAGTTACGAAAGGAGGGCAGGAGAAATGAATATGAAAGGCATAAGCTGCAAGCTTTGAATCAACGCCAGAAAATGGTAATTATTCCTTCTTTAGTTGATTATATCGTAGAAATATCTCACTATGTGTGTTTGAAAAAGTCAATCTGTACTGATCCCGAGAAGCAATGGACTTTTCTGGCTATAAGCTTTCAAGTGCCCACCCTGACATTGGGCTTATTAGCTTATTAATAGATGGTATCTTTTCCCTTTGCTTGTCTGGTCTTGCTGCATGATGCTTTTGCCAAATTAAGGATGCTTCCCCCTCTAGTGTGGGAATCATTGGAATACTTTAAACTTTCAAGGCATGTAGAACAATGGCTATAAGATGTAGCTTGAGATGTAGTAGCTTACTTCAGTTTTTCTCAAAAAAAAAAAAGAAAAAAAAAGTTAAAGAAGTAAAGAAAATAATTCTTTTTTTCAGGTTCTTCAAAGAAAGACTGAAGAGGCTGCAATGGCTACCAAGAGGTTGAAAGAATTGCTAGAAGCTCGCAAGTCTTCTTCCCGCGATAACTCAGGTATGGGGCATCAAACTTTCATCTGAGGATATGCAATCCACAGGTTTTCAAAATTCCTTCAATAACAACCCTTTTATCTAGAAAATATAGAGTCTGAGCCCTTCATTGTAAAATAGCAGTTTTCTAATTGAATGTTATTTTCCAGTTGTTGCCAATGGAAATGGAACAAATGGACAGGTAATGAACTTTCTTCCAGTTTTTGGTATAAAAGTGTTTGCTACTTCTTGGATTTTAAGCCTATTTTAACTTGAGTTGCATCACCAGAGCAATGAGAAATCCTTGCAACGCTGGCTTGACCACGAGCTAGAACTTATGGTGAACGTGCATGAAGTACGCCATGAATATGAGAAGCAAAGTCAAGTGTATGTATTTATTTTTGTTTAGTTAAAAGGTATATATATTTCCTAAATGAACTTTTATGGCTTAATTATGCTGAAATCTTTAGGCGAGCTGCACTGGCAGAAGAGTTAGCCATTCTAAAGCAAGTGGATGAATTTGCTGCTAAGGGCCTTAGTCCTCCAAGAGGAAAGAATGGCTTTGCTAGGTATAATTTGAGGCTCAACACTTCTGTTTATAAATGCATCATTATATATTACAGTGTGGGATTTGGGATTTGATTATAATGGTAGCAGGAAACAGAGATAATAATAGTAAATAGTTAGACCTCTTATCTCTGGTGGATTTACTACTGGATTTTGTCTTTTAGAGTGTCGTCCATGTCACCTAATGCAAGAATGGCCAGAATATCTTCACTTGAGAACATGCTGAGCATTTCATCAAACTCACTGGTTGCAATGGCGTCACAACTTTCTGAGGCAGAAGAACGAGATCGTGCTTTCACTAGCCGTGGACGTTGGAACCAATTACGCTCCATGGCAGATGCCAAGAACCTGCTTCAATACATGTTTAATTCAGTTGCAGATGCAAGGTGCACTATTTGACCTACTATTCTAAATGCTCGTCATTTTAATTTTTTTCTTATGAAATCTCATCAAGTTGGCTCTAGCTTTCATAGGATGCAATTTTAAAAAATAAATAAATCTATTATTTCATTCTTGCTGAATAACTTTTTCCCTTTAACTCAAATACTTTATTTATTTATCTTATGAAGGAAAAATTGCTAAATATGATGAACAATGGGAGTATCATGGAGTAGGATGGGGCAAAAGAAATTTTTGAACTCCATTATGAAAATCCATATGGCTGAAATATACTATAAAAATGAACACAGAGCATCTAACGCCTGTCAAATTAATTGTCCAGCTGCCATATTTAAGTTTTTTTTTTTTTTTTTNTTTTTTTTTTTGAAACGGTGGTTTGAAAATCAAGCAGTAGCTTCAAATTATCTAACAACATCTATATGTACCTTTTCATCCAAAAAAAACTTGTACATGTATTATGTACCTTCGTGTTATTTCTTTTTGGCAGCTGTCAATTTTAAACATCTATTATAATAATAATTAAGCATCAATTGTCATTTTGACAGGTGCCAGTTATGGGAGAAGGAAATAGAATTCAAGGAAATGAAAGAACAACTCAAAGAGCTTGTAGGTCTTTTGCGACAGAGTGAGACACGTAGAAAGGAGGTTGAGAAGGAACTAAAATTGAGAGAGCAAGCTGTTGCAATTTCATTGGCTACATCAGCCTCGGTAAGAATTCCTTAGATTAAATATTCTGCCAATTATATCATATGAAGCTATATATAAATGGAAATTATTTTACTGTATGTATTTGGAAAGGGGGTTAGTCAAAATTAAGATTTGAATTCACATCTACCTGTCAAAGTATTAGTTGTAATATACAGAATGTTTGGGTCCTTTCACTAGTTTTACCACACCACCATAAGTGGTCCATTCATTCTTTTCTTGCCTTGGATTGAAAATATATTGTATCAATATTATGGTTAGTTTTGTCATAATTACAATATTTAATTGTTCTTGCTTTTCAGCCCGGCCTTGATCAGGGGAACTCACACAATTCGTTGAAACACTCTGCTGATGATATGAGTGGTCCCTTATCCCCAATGTCTGTGCCAGCACAGAAGCAGCTAAAATATACAGCAGGAATTGCTAATGGCTCGATCAGGGAATCAGCAGCATTCATAGATCAGACAAGAAAGGTTAATATCCTGCTCCTTCAGTTGTAGAATTTGGATATTTATTCCCATTTTATCTAAGACTAAGAAAGTGGGTTTGCTGTGAGTGCAGATGGTACCCATTGGGCAGTTGTCAATGAAAAAGTTAGCAGTTGTAGGACAATCTGGGAAGCTATGGAGATGGAAAAGGAGTCATCATCAATGGCTGGTGCAATTCAAATGGAAATGGCAGAAGCCATGGAGACTATCAGAATGGATTAGACACAGTGATGAAACACTCATAAGGTCAAGGCCTCGACTACAGGCTCTCTCGAAATGTGATGTGGTTTGATATTTCAACATATTGTTACCCAAATTTCATCCGTGGACCATAAGCATCATCCCAACGCATGGCATGGAAACCTAGAAAATAAGCCAAGGTAACAAATTTATAAATAAGCCCATGGATATTATAATCTATTTGATTTGCATGTTGACAAAATTGATGATGGTTGTGACCAATATTATCTTTGCAAGACAATGATTCATGGACTTCAATTTTGTCTTTCATTTGAATGGCACAGCATGCTGTAAGTAGCCGTTGAGGGTATGTGCTTATGTCATGAATGAGTCCGTTTTGGAGAGGTTAGGTTTGCGATCTTGAAATTTTTGTCAAGGGTGCATCTTGTAAAGCTGTGTTTCATGCTGTCGATGGTTACACATTTGGTTAGAAGAAGACCATCAAGAGCGTTGAGGGTGCGATGGTGATACTCTGGTAGAAGGAGATGTAGGTCCAGAAGGTGCTCTACATTGTGGCACTATATTTTCTGTTAATAACACCGATTCAAGAGAAGAAATTATTCTGTCAAGTCATAGAAATCTATATTAAAGAGGTTCTCCTGCTGTATTTGTAATTCTTCTGGACGCAAGTTGTTTTAGTGTTTATTGTGTGTAAGCACAATATCAGCGCTATGTAAGCATATTTCTGCTGCATAACAGTTCACGGATAAAAAAAAATAAAAATAAAAGGAAATTCTTTAGGAGATGTTTTTTAATCACTTTGTTGTGTGTAAACATTACAGTTGCTTGAATCCTGTATGTATTTTTGTATGGAAATAGTGGAAAATATTCAAACAAATTTAGAGCTTTTTTTTAATTTTCGATTTTGTGTTTTTTTCAAAGATTTTTTGTAAGGATGCTTACGTTTTATGACAAATGAATATAAATAGATATACGGTTTAAAAATTAAAATTTTGTCCACGCATCAAGCGGAGTGTTTGGCAGCAGGGTTGAGGAAGCTTGGGATGGACAAGTTTGCGGGGGTGGTATTTAGTTATGGTGGTATGGTGACCTTTAAACTGGCGGAGTTATACCCTGACCTGGTTCAGACCATGGTGATTTCTGGCTTGATCTTGGCCGTGACTTGCTCGGTGAGCGATGAAACGCTAGCTGCAGAGGCTTGGGTTTAGTTCTTCTTCAGAGCTTTTGCTTCCCACTTCGGTGAAGGGTCTCAAAACATTTCTCTCTGTTGCTGTTTACAAGAAGCTTTAGTTCCCTGGCCACCTTCACAAAAACTACTCTGAGATTTGTTTACATCAATTTCTTGTAAGAAGAATAATGTTCTTTTGTTTTTTCATGTCTACCCTGACTCTACCGGTGAGACGGGTAGTCAGAAAAAAATAAAAAAAATTAATTAATTAATTTTTCGTGCTTTTTAATTTTTTTGTGGTAAAAGGTAACTATTATTAGTATTCCTCTGATGATTAAACACATTGTAAACAACTAAATTTCATATTTCATAATAGAAAATGATCTAAATATTAAAATTAAACTCTAAAAATACATTTTTGATAATGGAAAGAAAAATAAACTTATTTTACTAGATTTGAAAATTGAATATAACTTCATTTTCCACACAAAAACACCCAAAATTAATATTTTTTGTTTTATAAATACACTTAAAATGGATATCAAAATAAATAATTTTTTTTTAAAATTTATATTGTTTGAAAAAATCAAATACAAATATAAATAGAATTAGAAGATAAAAATATAGTGTACCAATTTTGTTAGAATGTAGGTATATAAAAATTGAAGAGAAAAACATTTTGGAAAGGGCATGACATATGAACAGTAATGCATTATCAAAATTTTAATTTTTTAACCAGGCAACCTTTTTTCTTCATTTGTCTACATCCGTACAAGAAACCTTTTCATCAGTTTATTTGTATGTATTTTTTTCTCTGTTTTTTTTTTAATTGCCACTGTTAAAACGTGTAAAGATATTTGTTTTTCATTTTTAAAACTTTAATTTATATTTACTGTAAATTATCAATTATAGGCCACTTTTTCTTCATCTTTCTTTCCCTTTCTATTTCTCTCTCTTCTGTTTCTTTCTTTCTTCTACTCTTTTTTTTCACCTAAATTTATTCTTCTTCAATAGTCTCCATTTAAACTAATATAATCCAAAAAATTTAAATTATATTTTATCAAAATTACCAGAAAAATAAATTGTGGCAGTAATGTATTTTATTTTAAAATAAATTGAAAGCAAGTACTGATTTTTATTTTAAAAGAAATTTTTTTTAAAAAGAGATCCACAAAGAAAAATGGATTTGAGTGATAAAGAAAAAAGAAAAAAAAAAAAAAAGAGAAAAATAGATAGGGAAAGGAAAAAAAATTGTGGCAGTAATGTATGATTTATAATTCACCGCACAGTAAATTGGGATAGAAATATAAATTTTAAAAATGAAAAACAAATGTCTAGTTACCAAAAAAAAAAAAAGACATTTTTCCTTTCTGTAATTTGTATATATGTGCTGCGCTGGGTAATTGTGGAAGCCCAAGCTACAGAACAATGGCGAACTCGATTAGAACTGGACTCGTCGAGACCATCCATTACTGATAGGGGTGGGCGTGGTATGTTTCGGTCAGTTTTTCTGTTGATTTTTGCATCGAAAAAATTAATCGATTTTGATACAAAGGGTAACCGACCAAACCGAAAAAAATTAATCGGTTATGGCGATCGGTTTCGGTCGGTTCAGGTAATGACTAGTTGACTAGTTGTAAAAAAGCAATTAATGAAGCTCACCTGCCATGAAGAAGAGTAGTGAACAGTGAGTTCAAAATTGTTCCAAAATTGCCGTGAAGGTTGCCCCAAAATTGTCGGTGAGAGAAAGAGATAGTGCGAACGCGAAGCAGGGGGTGGCGGGCTTGGGGGAGAGTTTGCCGCCGACACCGGCGAGAAAGAGAAAAAGAGAAGCAGCGGCGAGCTTGGGGAAAGATTGCCGCCGACTCCTCCTCAGTCCTCACCGTGAAGATTGCTGACTCGCCGTGGATGGACGGAAAAAATTCAAAACGTCTTGGGGGAGAGATGAAGTCGAACAGTCATCTCCTCGGGGTGAATTCGAAATGCTAAGGCCGGCTGCAATTTTTACAGTTTCGTTTAATTTATTTTTTAGGAAAATTAATTTTGTAAAAAATTAAAATGAACGGTGGTGATTTAATCTGAAAGGGTAATGTGGCATGATATAAGGGAAATCCGGTTATTTTCGGTCGGTTCCGGTTATTGTTTTGATGAACCGGTCACCGAACCAGTCTTCATCAGTTTTAAGTATTAAAACCGAACCGGCAGCAGGTAATAATCGAACCGAACCGGCCAGTTTAATTCAGTCGATTTTGCCGGTTCTAACCGGTTTCTACCCACCCCTACTGATGTAGATCCAGATTACGTTGAACTTCATCCAATTTAGGAGCCCAGAACACGATTGGCATTCTTGTACTGTTTCTGATATCTCTTGCAACAACTGTGGAGAGGTACTGGATTGGAAGTGCATCAGAGCTTATCAGGTCAAACACATTATAGTTTTCCAAAGCGTGGCAATTCATCCTTGTTCGGTCGGTCTTTTTTTTTTTTTTTTCCCTCTAAAGAATAATAATAATATCAAAAATAACATAACTTGCTGCAAAGATCTCAATAGAAAGAAACGATAAGATACTAATAACGATAAACACAAGCCACCTTCATTTAGACTATCCAAACTCAGGTAATTTTCATTCGTAAAAAATGATCTCAATTGTTTGCACTATGACAACTGGAAACTTCTACCACGTAAATATTCTATAACAAACATTTAATTTACTTTAAAACGATTACAACATTGGAGTAAACTTATAATACAAGGGAATAGATTCCAACAGTTCAACAATATTTGACAAAATGTAAATCTCCAAAAAAAGAAAAAAGAAATAAAAAATACTAAATTCAGAGAAACTTCTTCCTAAGGTAACATTAAAAAGGAAAATGTTCCGCGGCCATGCAACCTAAAAGATCATTTCACAAGTGAGTACAAATATTCACTCTTTGTAATACTTCATCATATTTGGCAACACCAATATGTATAGTGCTCCTCTTTGCGATGGTTGCTAACAAGTCCCCCACACTGTAAACAAATGAAACTACTCCCATCTGAAAATGCATCCAAAACAATCTGTGTTCTACCTGTTTCAGCTAGTATAGAGCTTACATGAGCATTGTGCACAATTGATGGGTCATCCTTGTAATCCGGTGAAGGTTCAGTTTTTAAAGGTTGAGCTTCAGCAATTGCACACTCAGCAAACAAAGAAGCTAACTGATCAACAGCAGCATTTTCCTGCAGTCTACTTTTGTAAAGTTCCCGAGCACGATGTAAAGACTGAAATACAGCATCATCCCCTCCTGTGGTTCTCATTGCCATTACAACCTGTTGAAAATTAAATAAGTTGTGGATGCTAACAGTAACCAAATTTTTTAGAATCTTTATGTGTTTGCTGCAATAAGCACTAAGCCCCTAGCCTCTCTTTGAAGAAAATGGAAATGTTCTAACTGTACATGTGCATCTGGACAATCCAAATGTCCATGACACAGTTACTTATTTACTAAATGTAGAAAGAACATGCAATGAAATACTTGTGTCATAACGACCATGTAGGGCTGCAGACTCTACCAGAACCCCAAAACAAGACCCTCACCAAAGCCAATGTGAAAAATTGAGTTTAAGGATAAAAAGGTTGGAAATTTTGTTCTAAGTGCCAACAAAAGCACTTCAGATCCGGATGATCACAATTGTCCTAGATAACTTTACCTTAGAAATTGTTAGACAGAGATGAAAACTTATAGAAGCTGTTACAGAAAGTGTCAATGAATTCACACAGTCCTTGTTGCATGGCCATTAAAGTTGGATATGGTAAGAAGCCAGATGCTATATCACAACCCTACTAGTAAGGCAATCCTTATGGAATCAATACAAAATCCTTTTAACCTACAACTCCATGTAAATTTTTCAAAGAAAGCCAAAAGCAATTTCTCCATATCCATCACTTCAAAAGTGAACGGCAATCTGAAAGAACCATTAATACCCAACTAATTTTCTTTCTCTCTGTTAATAGAAGGGGGAAAAAACGCAACTATTGCCTAAAGTACTATAAGAGTCCACAACGTCCACTTCATTTTTCCACCACATTATAAAAAACCATGGTCTCAAAGTATAAATTCTTAACTTGTGGAAGCGCTTCCAACATAAGTTATGCATTTCAGGCCAAGAAATTGTCCCTCATGTGATGAAGTTAACTGTAACAATCTTGAAGCCCAATTTTATCATTTTGCTAATACTTATTGACCCCTAAAAAATTATGAACATCACATTCACACAATAGCCCATGTTGACATGGTTTCATCCATAAAGATGTTACTTTTAACAACCGCACAACTTGCAAAATACTATCTTGAAGCTGGATCACCATAAAAAGACTCGTCTGTAATAAGATTTCCTCAATAACTCTATCGTCCCAAAGAGGCAAAGGTGTAGACACCTCCTAGTTTTCCCGGTTAAAATATGCAGTTTAATTCTCTTTATAACTGTTAATTTTACTTTTTTAATAAATAAGAACATAAAAGAAAAGGAGATATACACCTGATGCACACAAAGAATTTCATCAACTGCCAAATCGGCATTGGCGATTGACTGAATAAAACTGATCGTTGTTATTTCAAAACACATAGCCAAAAAAGATGGTAGCAATCACCGTAGAAACCCAAAAACACAGACCAAAAAGAAAAAAGAAAAAGAACATTTAAATCTGAAAAGAAAGAAGCAGTGATAGAATCCAAAGGAAAACAGAAGTGAAAGAAGAAAGAAATGAGAGAGACAGAATTACCGCTTGGAGAGCCTGAGAAGGCTTGCCTTGGTTGATAAGCTGGCGAGCCATTGTGAGTAAGTCGCGTACGGAATCGCCCGGGGCGGCGTTAGAGTTGGAGTTGGAGGCCACCTGCGGCTGCTGCTCCATCGCCATCGCCATCGCCGTCTCTGTTTCCATCATCTCCCCTTCCATCCTCACATCCCTCATTCTTCGCTCTTCTCTATTAGTATTCATCTCCTCCGCTCCTATTATTTTTATTTTATTTTATATATTTTATCATTTAAAATGCACAATTAAATTTTTTCAGATGCCACTTCAGTTTTTTATTATTGTTTTCTTTTATAAAATTCTATAAATACAATTGGATTTTTATTTTTATTTTTATTTTTATAAAAAGATAAATTGTTTTGAAGCTGGATGATTCTAGCAAATTCCGGACTACCGCCTCCCCCTTTCAGGGATCATAAATGGATCGCGCGAGTAGCACTGGGTTTGAGTTTTTTGCTTTTGGGCTTTAATGTGGCCCATTTTTTTAAAAAAAAGAAAAAGTAGTTTTTGGGTACTTTTTACACGTGGCGCCAATTTAATAATCTATAAAATTTCTGGTACTTTCAGAGTATCAATTTCCTCTTTTAATACACGCATAGGTTTCATATGATGGATTTTACATGTGTTTTTTTTGTGTGAATAAAATGTATTATATGCACAAAAGGCCCTCCACACATGAGGAAAACAAACCGAGTCATTCTCTCCTTTCTCTGGATATTATCAATTTAATATCCAAAGGGAGAAGATCAAAATTAGAATCAATAAAACTAAAACAAGTGTTCAAACGTAAAAATAATTTAGCCACACAATCTGCAGCTTCATTAGCTGATCGAGGATTCCAAGTGAAGCTCCAGTTGAAAAGAGAGCTTCTCTCTCAAATTTGAAGGATGTCCAACCTTGAATCCCAAGCATCCGGGTCATTACCTGTATTAATCTCTTTAACTAAGCCTTGATCATCCGAGGACCAACAAATATTATCCCAGTTTTTTGATGCACCAACTTCCGTAGCCCAATTCAAAGCTGCCAACTCTACACAGAAAGCATTTTTACAGACAACAATTTTAGACATAATAAGAACCAAACCCCCTAAGTCATTCATCACCACCATGGCTAGAACAACTCTTCCCTTTATAAAAGCAGCATCTGTATTAATTTTCAACCATCCCACCAGAGGAGGGTTCCATCTTGTCCTCTCCACACTCTCCCTCTGAACCGGAAGCTCTAGTAAGACATTGTGGTTTTCTTCCCTAAGAAGGTCTTCTACCATTTGATTAAAGATAATCACCATTCTTCTGAATTCAAAATCCCCTTCATGAACAATGTTGTTCCTATAGAACCAACTGTAGTACATTAAGGAGCTAAGGAAAGCTGTTAGCCATTTTGTATCTCTTCCTTCAAATTTGTTCTTCTCCGGAGTAATGCAGCAAACAAAAATATCTGTTAAATTCATTGCATCCCATCTGTCTAATCGAAATCCCAAGCCACTTGCAAAAGCAATCCTTCTTGTCCCATGGCACTCTTTGAAGATATAATAGAGAGTCTCCTCCTCAGCTCCACAAACCGGACAATGCTTCTCTCCTGAACCAATTATGTTAACCATCTTCTCCCTTGTAGGGATTACATCTGCCATAGCTCTCCAAAGAAATATTTTTATTATATCTTGAATTTTCAACTTCCACAGTTGTTCCCAAATCCCCGAAGTCTCCTCCAAAAGAGAGATGTTGGTTATATAACTACTTTTTATCGAGAATCCCTTCAACTTGTTATCACACCATAACAGTTTATCCTCACAGGGGATTGATGGCCAGGGAATTTTAAGAATTAGATTAGCTTCCTCTTCTTTAAAAATTCTCTTAACCAAGTCTTCATTCCAGGTTCTTCCTTCCATAATGCTCAAATATGCCACCAACCTAACAGACCCCACTTCAGCTCCCAATTTTGGCTTTGGAGTTCCCCCTGTGAGACTAGGAACCCAAAGATCTCGCCACACCTTAGTTGAGAAGCCATTGCCAATCTTCACACATGCCCCTTTAATAATCCAATCTCAGCTCTAATAATGCTTCTCCACACAAAGGAAGCATTCGGTTTCAGAGTGTGTTGGAAAAAAGAGAAGCCTTTAAGGTATTTTGAACTCAAAATTCTGATCCACAATGACTCTCCCTCTCTCGCCATTAGCCAAGCCAACTTAGATATCAAAGCTAAGTTTATATCTTCGAATCTTCTAAAGCCTAAACCCCCATTCTCTTTTGGTTTGCAAACTTATCCCCAAGCCTTTAGAGCCATAAAACCTTTTTTTTCTAAGTTGTTAGACCACCAAAATTTCTTGACAATGCCATCTAAAGAATTGCAGATTCCCCTTGGAACCTTAAATGTCGACATTACGTAAGTCGAGATAGCTTGAAGAACTGATTTGATCAAAACCGCTTTTCCTGCTTTAGATAACGTCTTCCTTCTCCACCCTTCAAGTCTTCTTTGCAGCCTTTCCTTAAGCAAACCGAATTCCTTAGACTTGTTTCGGCCCATAATTAAAGAGTTACCCAAATAGATTGAAGCTGAATCCATTTCTTTAAAGCCCAAAGTCTCTAAAATCTTTCTCTTCTCTCCTCTAATGATGTTTTTGGAGAAAAGGACATTCGATTTCTCCAAATTCACTTCATGTCTTGACCAGTCACAGTATTTCTTTAAACTCTTCTTGACAGTCGTAGCTTCCTTTGCATTAGCCCGGCACATTATCAAAAGATCATCCGTGTACATTAAATGAGTGATGGCTGGTGCATTTCCTGTCCACCTTTATACCATTGAGCTATCCCTTAGCTTCCTCATTCCCCAAAATTCTTGTAAACATTTTCGACCCAAGAATAAAAAGAAGAGGGAAAGAGGATCCCCTTGACGGAGCCCCCTTCTTGGCTGGAAAGACGTTGAAATATTACCATTTAAGAATAATGAAAAGTTCACTGTGTTTAGGCAGCTGAAAATAAGCTTAGTGAAGTGCTCATTGAATCTCCAAGCTTCCAAGACACGTATAATGTATTTCCATTCCATCCTATCATAAGCTTTCTTCATGTTTAGCTTCATCACCATCAACCCATTTTTTCCCTTGTGCTTCTTTACTTTATGTATAACCTCTTGAGCTATAATAGAATTTTCAGCGATCCATAATCCTTTCACAAATGCCCCTTGATTGGGGGACACTAACTTCTCCACCACTCTTCTCAATCTATTTGCAATAATTTTTGCCATTACCTTATATGCAAAGTTACACAGACTTATCGGGCGAAAGTGGTTGAAGTTTGTTGCTTTGTCGGTTTTTGGAATTAACACCAAATAAGTTTTATTGGCTGCCTCCGGAATCCTCCCGAGATGAAAGCATTCATTAACGAATTGAATCAATTTCCCTTTGACCATTGTCTAATACTTCCTAAAGAATATGCCTGTAAAGCCATCGGAGCCCGGGATCTTCAAAGGATGAAGATTCCAAACACTTTCTTTTATTTCCTCCTCAAGAGGAATACGAGTCAGAGCTTCATTTTTTTCCACTGAAATCCTTTCCTGAAGAAAATAGGTAAAGTTCACATTAAGCCTGTTTTGATTAGAAAGGAAAAGCACTTCAAAATTTTCTTTGAAATAGTTTGCTATATTCTCATCCCCTGAAATCCAGCTTGATCCCTCTCTGATTAGATCAATTCTATTCCTTCGTCTCCTTATCACTGTACTCAAAGAGATAAAGCTTGTGTTCTGGTCTCCATCTTTCAACTACAATTCTCTGGACTTTTTCTTGAAGTTTGATTCAGCCTTGCTCTTTGAGTTCTTAATTCCTCAAAAATTGTTAATTGTCTATTATACTTATTCTCTCTGTGTTGCAGAAGCTCCAGCTCTTTTTCCAGCTCCTTAATCTTTGTCTGAGCCAACTCGAACACCTCCTTGTTCCACTTGCTCAAAGCTCTTGACATTTCCTTGAGACTCCGACTGAGTCTATGACTGTGCATACCCCCATTTCTATCCATTTGCCAAGCTTTCTCTACAACAAGCTTGCCGGATTCCTCATTCGTCCAAGCCTGAATAAACCTAAAGGTTTGGTGATTATTGTTCGTCTTGTTACTCGTATTGAGGAATATCGGACAGTGATATGATTCCTCCATCCGCAGGTGCTGAACTATGGCATCATGGTACATCTCCATCCATTGATTACAAGCTACTGCCCATTCGAATCTCTCCTTGATCAGAGCTAATATGTTTATTATGTTCTCCCATGTGAACTTCCTCCCGCTTGAACCTAAGTCAATACCTCCGTTGTTTTCCATGAAGTTTTTTAGATAAAACATTCTTTTCCAAATTTCAAGGCCCCTTGATTTCTCTTCAGCCAACACTATTTCATTAAAGTCTCCTATTATCATCCAAGGACCCTTTAATTGAATAACCACCTCCTCCAGCTGATCCCAAAAATCCCTCTTTTCCCCCCTGTAAGGGGTTCCGTAGCAAGCTAACAAATTCTACAGTTTTTTATCCCAAATATCATATACCTCACAAAGAATAATTATATCTGAGTTCCAAATGTATTCCATTTTAACCTCTGTATTCCAATTATAGTCATCCCCTCAGCTTTCCCAATTGGATCAACAATCCAGAAGTTAAAAAATCCTAGGCTCTTACACAATTTCCATACGAATTTTTCCACATTTAGTTTCAACCAGTAGAATGCAATTTGGTTTATTTTCTTTCACAATACTAAAAAGAAAGTTTGTGGAGTCCGAATGTCCCATACCTCTGCAGTTCCAGGCTAAGATCTTCATAACTGCAGGTGGGGCTTGTTCTAGCCCGCCACCCCGACCTACTGAAAATCTAGCTTCCGCCGTGAAGAAGACGACGCTGCTTCTCTTTCCTTTTTTCTCCCCTGTTCAGGTTGAAATTGTCCCCTTTGAGCCTGATGTCTGGCCTCCTTCTTCCATGACCAGGATCTCCCCTCTGGTCGTATATCCGATTTCGTTTCCGCTGTCTCATTTACTTGCGACTCTGCCTCCGGTTGTAATGTCACTGGTGGCTGAGTCTCTGTTTCCTCCTCTATTAGTTGGTTTGAAATACTGTTCGTTGCTTTTGGTTCCCCCTCTATAATATCCCCTTCCACGTTTTCATTTGTTGCCTCTAAGGTACTGTTAATGACCTTATTGTCCTCCAAAATTTGGACTTTTAAAGGTTGTGGGTCCAGAATGCATATTGCCCCTCTCTTCCGATTTGAGCCCATAATTACCCTATCATCTTGGTCCAGGTCCCATTTTGAGAATGACTTACGGCCCAACCCATAGAACTCCAAATAATCCAAGTCCAATCCTTCCAAGGCTCTTCTTTCCTCTTCCTTTTTTTTCCCTATTCCTCCAAGGACTTTTGAGGCCCATTTGGCTAACTGATCAATTTTGAAGCTTGGAATCCTGAGTTGTTCCATCACTATAGCCTGAAGCGTATCAAGTTGTCCAACCTCTAGCTGGCGCATAGTCTTCTCTAAGGAGTCCAACTCCGAACACATCTGTTTAGCATTGTTGTACTCTGTTATTGCCTTGAGCCCCGTTTCCTCTCTTTCTCTGTTGTCTTGTCCCTCTCTGACATTCAGACTATTATTACCCCTTGTGATAGCTTCTACTACTCCCCTCAGTCGGATATTCTCCGTTTCCTCGTTGGAGATTAGTTGCTTTTCTGGTATATTGATAAACAACATGTTACCCTTGTGTTCCGCTCTTAACCATGGTACAAATAGGCGAGCAGTAATCCCATTTGGCGTGTTTATTATCATCGGTTCTTTAATTTTGCATCGTCCTTTGACGTGATCCAAGAGCCCACATATGAAACAAAAATCCGATAGTCTTTCCAGTTTGAATTATATCCATAGATCATTACCATTGTTTCTATTTAGAAAGAAATCGGCATGTAGCGGATTGGATACTTTTATTTCCACCATGAATCTTAAATACCTGTTTGCAACTACACATCTATGATTCACAGTGCTTGGGTGTATATAACCAACCCCATTTCCAATCATACGGCAGTTTTCTCATGTAAGAATGCCGGAGGTAAGCCATGAATTTGGATGAAAAAAGTTGATGTGTCGAATGATATTTCGGTCAAAGCCTTGTCGCTTGGCCACTCCTTCAATGTCATATGGGATCTGTTCAAACTCCAAGGTCGATTGTTGAACACCATTTCCTTGTCCTCCCTGAGTCTAAAACTAAACTTAAAGACATTTTCGTCCAGCTTTTCAATCACGACTTTAGCTTTCAGGTTCCAAGTCTTTGCTATTATCTCTGTTACCATAAACCTCCTGTAGTATCTTGTAGATAGAATCCTTTCTATGAGCACATTCTGAGCAATGAACACCACCCCTTCGTTACAAGGCTCTAAGCTTAGCAATCTTAGAGATTCTTGTAAAGAAGCTGCTTGCCCATAAACCATATCCATCGCTGGAACGATGAGAACTCCACGTAAAAATTGAATGGTAGATCTATAACCTCAGTTTAGATCACCATGGAAGAAGTTTTGCAGTGAGCACGTCAAGAAAACAAATTGACCTACAATGATGAATTTTACATGTGTGCTAGAAAAGAGAGTACTCCAAAAATATCAGAATTTTGCTCCCTCATCCTTCATTTATCCTCTCTCTCTTTTTTAATCATTGCATTCTCAAATTTTTTTCTACCACTCGATTTTTCACTGTTTTCATCTTTTTTTTTTCCACTTGTAAATTAAACTAGAAGCATTAAATCCTGGTAAAAGAAAGAAAAACAACAATAAAATCCAAGTATGCAGATCTAAAAATCTTCATGTCCAAAGCTGCATATTTAAACTTTTTTATCGGTATCCATCTTTTAGAATAAATAAATAAATTTTTGAACTTGCATTTTTTATACATTAAAAAAATATGTAACTACATTTATTGAATTATTATCGAAGAAAAATGATGGAATTAGAAAAGTAGAGGACCATAGTTTGGATATTTGGAGCATCGTACCGATTTCATCTCATACTTTTAACAATTTCCATTTATTATTATTATTATTATTATTATTATTATTATTATTATTATATAATAGTTTAAGTCTAAAATATTTAATTGTCACTAATAAAATTGAAAGAGAGATCAAGACAGTAAACACTGAAGAGATTCATTGCCTATGCTAAGGGGTGAAACGCATAAGGAAAGAAAAATAAAATATAGAAACCCAGCCCGCCGACGAAAAGCCCAGTCCACCCTTTCTCCTACTGAGCTCGTCCATCCTACCATGAGCCCACCCACCCACCTACTCTGTGCAAAAACATTTCAATTCCACTGCATTTTTTTTCCGTTAGTTTTTGTTTCTATTTATGAAAAAAAAATTTCATTACTTATATTTTAATGGGAAAATTGAGTTTTTTTTTTTAATTATTTTTACCAGGAGTAGGGGTGGAGACTGGGAGCCGAGGGCTGGAGAAAAAAATAAAATAAAATAAAGAGAGAGTTTCTTATGAGAGGGATTAGAAAAAAAATAAAGAAAGGGCACGGTAAATGGAACGTGAAAAAAAAAAAATATTATGGAAACGTGATAGATATATATCATTATCTTTAAAATTCATTCCACGTTAGCATCTGTACAAAAAAAAATTAATTTTTTTCACAAATGCTAACTGTTGGACCGAGTGAAAACTTTTCTCCACCTTTTTTTTTTTTTTTCATTCATTCTCTCTTAAAAGGAGAAGGGTTGGGAGTCGGGCTGGGTGAGGGGGCGTTGGGCTTTAGAGGGTCAGGCTTGGCAAGGGTAGTTGGGATGGGCTGGGCTAAATTTTTTTTATTTTTTTGGGTCTCTCTTTCTCTCTCTCTCTTATTTTATATTTTTCATTTCTTTGCTCTCTACAAAAATCTCTATTTCTTTCCCTTTTTTTCTTCTTTTTTTTCTCATTTAAACTCCTGAATAAAATAATTTTGAAGCAAGAGTTAATTTTTTTTTAAACAAATTTATTTTTCAAAGAGATCTTGGGGTACGAAAAAAAAAAGAAAGGGAAAAAAAAAGATAGCTTGCAGAGAAGGAAATAAATAAAAGAAAAAGAGAGAGAAGAAAAAGAGTAAGACAGACTTTTTCTCTCCTCTATGTTATTGGTGAACATTTCTTTTATTTTTATTAGAATACAGAGAGTAAAATAGGTAATCCACCAGTTAATGCACAAGAAATGTATAGAATTTGAAATTTAAAAATGACGGTTGAAAGTCTTCGCTCGCTCAGTAGTCATTTATCAAAATAACCCAAAAAATATTCCATCTTTTTATGTCTCGTTCACTTTTAGTTTTACCAATTGGAAGCCGAATAGATTATTACTAGACTATCTTTCACAGCGTTGCTCATTTAATAATCTAAATCATGAAAAAGGATCATGCTAACATTCTATTCGTACACACTTCTTTTTCAATTACAATCTCTGCAAGGTATTCTTATTTTTTATATGGCTCTGAGCAAGAGCAACTTGGACTACCTGAAACCAAAAAATGCTAGCTTTAATTAACATGCCCCCACGGCCCCACCATCACGATTACGATATATAACAATCAATTGCTGGTAATATTTTGAATCAAAAAAAAAAATTGCTGGTAATATCTGGCACAATCGATTTCCCAAAAAAAAAAAAATCTCTTTCTTAATCACAAGGAAAAGTATATAGAACCAAGAAACTAATCGCAAAACTAATGATTGACGATGACATAGAACCAAAGAATACATGCAATCTCGGTAAAAAAAAGAAAAGAAAAGAAAAATTAAAATTAAATAAATAAGTAGCAAAGTTAAACTACTATTGCATTTCTTTTTTTTATGTATATCTTTTTATCTATGAATTACACGAAAGGTGTGGGTACGACAATAAGTAGTGAGTCCCGAGTGTAGGACTAGGGCATCCGAGCATGGGGGTCCAATTCACTGTCTTCCATTAATACAGTCTCTTTAATCTCCTGCAACATTTTCAGCACCTGCCACATCATGGGCCTTTGCTCAGGCGAAGTTAAACTACAAGCTATGCCCACCTCCACCAGCATTTCCTTCCTGTCATCTTCCCCACCTTCCTCCCCCCTCACCTTTTTCAGCCACTCCATCATTTCATCTGGGCCAACATTTGGCAGCTGCGATGGTGTCTTCCCCGCCACAAGCTCCAGCAACAATATTCCAAATGCGTACACATCCGACTTCGTTGTGGCTTCGCGGTTGGAATTCCGAGTTTCGGGGGCTTTGTAGACCGCACAATTCGGGTCCTCGCTGTCGCATGATGAATTGGTGAGGACGGAGAGGCAGTAGTCGGTGACACATGCCTCGAAATCTGGGCCGAGGACGACATTGGAAGACTTGAGATTGCCATGGACTAGCCTCCATGCTTGGTGGATGTAGGAGAGTCCTTGTGCAACGTCCTCCGCTATTTTCAAGCATGATGTCCAATGTAGCGGCTTTGCCTTGCTCGATTTCGTTCCTGAACATCCAGTTTTCAATGTAACATGTTATTAAACTATAAATTCTTCGTTTCTTTCTTTCTGTTACCAAAAAAGAATAATGTTTCTTTCTTTCAATTATGAAACTTTGAAGTGGGCTCTGCTCAATTAGCCAATATGTGGACCAGTACTCTACTAAATTAAAAGCAGGAATACTCACCAGAAGGCAAAATTAAAGCAGGCCCTCACTGAGGCCCACAAGGAATACATTGATCGTTCAAGAAAATGAATCCTAACATAAAAAAAAAAAAAAAAAAAAAGCAATTGGGTATGTGCATTGGAGCGCTCACATCGCATGTGGGCGTGGGGCTAACACTACTCCTTGTGCGGTTTGAAGTTTTAGTGGGGTCCTTTCAGATTTATTTTTAATCCTGCTAGAAATCTGGTTAGGCTTGGCTCGCAAGCCAAACATATGGACAAATCTAAAAGTGCTTTGCTGACTATTTTAGCAAATTTTATACGTTACGTGAATTCCCAAATCAGAAGCAAGATTCTCGCTGTTTCTCCAATACTTATTTTACTACTAATCTCGTACATACTCATTAAATTATTACCCTTTATCAATAATATATACCACATGATTAGTTTCAAAAAAGAAAAAAACTACTTGTCTGATTCTGATTGGTTTTACTAATAAGACCCGTCAACGCAACGTGGAAAAGTAGAGAACCGGACGATTCCACACCGAGTCAAAGAGCTCCGTTTTGAAGCCTGACTCACTGAAAGAAAGACGGAAAAGGAAAAACCAAAGCAGAGATGGAGGTTACCGTGAATGAGAGAGAAGAGACTGCCATTGGGCTCGTAATCATAAACGAGGAGCCTCTCTTCCTTGGCCTGAAAATATGCCCTGAGAGGAACCAGATTTGGATGCCTCAGACCTCCCACAGATTCCATGTGGCGCTCGAATACCTCCCAACTTGTGCCCGCCAATTTGGTCGCATCCAGTCTCTTGACGCTCACAATCAGACGGTTATCCAACACCGCTTTGTAAGTGGTCCCAACGGTTCCTCTCCCCAGCAATTCCGCAGAAGCCGTCATTAGCTGTTCCAGCGAATACAGCTGTGCCTCACCCGCACAGAATGCCAAGTTCCCACTCTTCGCCACCAGCATTCCTTGCACTCTCTTCACCTTCTGCTCCAACTCCTTCTCTTCTTCCTCAATCTGCACCACCGCTGCGGCTTGTTCGTCCGACGCCATTATTGGGGCCATGCCCTTTTGGTTCCTCTGTTGCTTCAGGGCCATCGCAAAGCAGAGGAGCGAAAAGATTAAGACGAAAACCCCGCACGAAAACCCAACAATCACCGTCGTTCTCTTCTGCTTCTTTTCGCATGGCTCAGCCAACTCAACGCCGTGTGCTTGTGTGCTCTGCCCCAGCGTCACCGTCGGCGGAGGTGATGCTTCAGACGAAGTTGAGCCGAAAAAGGGTGCGCTTGGGCGGCACTCTCTGTGAATGATCTCGCCGCACAGTCCCGGGTTCCACGAGAACGAGGATGGTCCGAAGCGTAGCATTGTTGGCGTGACCGGGACCGCACCTGTGAGATTGTTACCCGAGACGTTGAAATATTGGAGCGAGGACTGGTTCAGAGCAGGGACCGATCCGTCGAAGCGATTCCATTCGAGATGGAGATAGTTGAGCCGCTCTTTGAGTGCTAGCCAAATGGGTAATGGTCCGGCGAGATTGTTGTAGGACAAATCTACTGTGCGGAGCCTATGGAGGACTAAGATTGAAGGTGGGAAAGAACCCGCGAAGGCATTGTGGTCGAGAAAGATGCTTTTGAGGTTCTTGAGCCCGGAGAGATCAGGAATGGGTCCTGTAAGCGAGTTGTTCTGCAAACCGAGGACTCTGAGCTGGTCAAGGCGAGTCAACGTGTCGGGAGCGAAAACGCCGCCAAGATCTAGCCCCTGGAGAACGAGGCGCACCACTTTCCACTGCACGCATTGAACCCCTGTCCATTTGCAGAAATACAGGGCATTTTTCTCAGTGAACGGGAGGCTGTTCTTCAAATCGGCTTTAGATTTGAAAGCGACAAGCGCAAGAGCATCAGAGGGCAATGTAGAGTTCAGTGGCTTGGAAGCTCGAGGGAGTACTGGGTCTGCAGGCCTTGAAGAAGCAACTGATGTGCAAAGCGAAAGCAAAACGAAAGCATTCGAAAGAAACAGCAACAACTGCTGAAGAATAGGTTGCCATCTCTTCGCCATTGTTGAAGAAATGGCGAATGGAAGGGAAACTAGACACTGATTTCTGCGTCTCTCTTGCGTATTCCGTTTCCCCTTTTTTTTTCCTCTCTTTTCCTTCAGAGACGAGTAAGTAATTTAATGTAAAAAAGGATTTTGCATCGATTCCATTCTTTGTATTAGCTAATTAAGAGCTGAGGCTTTTACTGAGAAAGTAGGAGAGTGTGAGAGAGAGGTGCTAGCGATACATGACAAAAAGCAATGTATGAGCTGAGTAAGCAGCTGTCGGACTGCAAGATCAGAATCACGTGAAGCTAACCCCAAATGCCAATGCCATTACCATTTACCAGGGGTAAATAAGAGTTGTACTGTTTACTGTGAACAAACACTTTTTTTCTCTCTTTCTAATGTGGATAACACATTTTTCCATCTGATTTTGTTTTTTCTTTTTTTTTTTAAATCGCTGTCTGCTCCGCCGCGGACTATAAATTAGCGTTAAGTAACCTCTAACCTAGAAGAAGACCTACTCTCTAGTGCTTTTAAAATTTCCTCTTCGCTTTTTTTGTTTGCTTTTGTGGTTTCTTAGAGGAGTCTGTCATCTTGTCAATTGAGGTGTTCCACTTACATGTGAGTCCACAGTCCGTAATATATATATATATATATATATATATATATATATATATATTTCTGTTATCATAAGCGTGTATTCATACCAGGTTCCCTTCAATTACATATAATCCATGAGCAATGATGAATTACTTACATTTGAAAGAATTTTTATATGCCTTCATTTTTTACTTCACACGTTTCCTAACAGAGCTTTCCTGATGACATGGTAGTACATAATGCATTCCTCATTTTTCATCTTCGTCCTTCAATGTCTCATTAATTACAAACAGAAAGAAAAGGTCTGGTTGATGGAATTATATTAGAGAACAATGAGAAAATGCACCTATCAATATTTAAATGTATAGGTCCCCTCAACGGCTCAAACCACTGCTAACAATTACCACCATGTGCTGCATAAGGTCCGTCCATTCCAAGTTCAACCATTACCATCAGAATTTACATTTTACAGTAAGGGGCTTCTCGGAAATGCAAAAAGTAATTGAGTTGTTATTTCAATTTTTTCTGTGAAGACAAGTAATCTGCCATGCGTTTGATCTCTTAATAGAGCAGAGCTTTCAAAGTGACAAAGTTCTCAAGAATCGTCCTTTAATGGGCCTTGAAACTAGACGTGTCTAAACAGATCAAAGGCCTTAAGTGAGCCTATTAATTTGAAAAGAAATTATTGGGCAAAAATAAGTTATTTCGGACATCGTTCAGTGGGCCTACAACCATGACAAGAAATTCATATTGGCTTACCTAGAATAAAATGGGACATATTTGACTGCATTTTATAAAAAAAAAAAAAAAATTCTATAAAAGAAATTTTAATCTACTTTTTCCGAAAGTAATAGAGTAAAATTTAAACTCGAAAATTGCAATTCAATTTAACAAATCATAAATAATTTTTTTCAAAAGAAAAAAATAAAAATCAAGTTTCTAGTATATGGCTAAACAAGTTTTGAATCTTTTGAGAAATGGTGATGAAGCCGTGTAGGACGTAAAAACAGCTATGTTTTTAGAAGGTTTTTTTTTTTTTTTTTCTCTGGCAACTGTTTTTCGTTTACTAAAAAAAAAAACATAAATTTATTCTTTTATGACTGTATGGAGGTTGTCAACCGTCCACTGTACAAAGTAAAACCATTTCATTTTTCGAAAGGGCCAAGATAATTATTATCATTATTATTATTATTATTATTATTTTGGAGATAAAAGATAATGAATTACTTCGCCCACGGCCCAACTGAATTGCTAAAGGGGAGTATCGAAATTTATTCCAAGAATTTAAAGGGAGCATGTTGCTCATTAGATTACAACGTAAAAGGTACTTCATTGAAATTCCGACCGACATGAACTGTTGCCAAGAAAGCTATGAGTTTCTATTATGCAATGTAGATCGAATTCGGATCGTTATGCTTTTGTTTGTTAAATTAGAGAGAGAAGCTGGATCAATCTTAACTTGTGCCAGTGTGGATTCTATATCTACTTGTTGGAAACCAACATATAAAACAATTGATGTCTATATGCATGAAAAAGAAATAAAGTTGCAAGCAAGCCAAGGTCCATTGACTCTCTCTCTTTTTAACCCAAACAAGATGACAGAAGTGCTTCCACTTAGTTTATCCCTCCATTAACACATTATAAATTAATAGCAAATAAAATTAATATAGACCAGGGACCAATCAAGAGTCTGTAATTTATATATCATTTTCAATCATAATCTTCTACATGATGGCGCACTTAATTATATGAGTCAGGACCATTACTGAGTTACAGAAACGGATCATCATCATACTTCCATGACTCCGTTGAATCATCATCCTCACCTCGCTCGACCACAAAACACTTTTCACCTACGACGACCACTTGGTTGGGAAAAAAGGGTGTCTCCGGGAAAGTGAATCTGCCAGGGATAGCAACTTCTTGAACGGAATCAAAAGCACTCTTTCCCATCTCTAATAGCTTTTTCGTTGCTCAACCACCATCAGTCATTTTCGATTTTCCCAATCCGAAATTTATTAACTTCCCAAAAATTGATACATTGAAATTTTAATGGCCGTGTTCAATGCTTATGGATGCAACTGCTGAATTTTATGAGTAGCATTAATTGCAAGGATAAGATATCACAGAGGAAATAGGAAAAAAAAATGAATTGCCGTAGATGCATACAGTTTTAATGAAATGAAATTGAAAATTTAACAATTTAAATTAAAAGTAGCGAAACTTGTCCCTTTGCATATGAGATCGAAGAGGAAGTCAAGGTGTAGGAGCCACATGAGGAATCAAAGAAGCAGAAGAAGAAAAGCCAGGAAGCATACAGGGAATGTAAGTATAAGACCACATATGCGGACAGATCCTTGGAAATGCAAAGAAAGCCGCACATTCCCTTATCGATCTCTGGAATGGAAGATCAGGAATGCAATTGTTCCTAACATCAACAACTCCTCTCTCAATCAAACTTCTACAAAGCGGACCTACATTTGTAAAATAATTATTGGACAATGAAAAATTTTCCAAATCCTCCAGCTCGCAGACCACTTCAGGTACCATACCGTACAACAAGTTACCGGCAAAATCAAGCTGTTCCACCTTATCTAGACAAGCCAGAGAGAATGGCAATGGGCCAGTTAAGCGGTTGTTACCCACATCGAACACCAGAGCCTCTTTTAGAAATCCTATCTCGTAAGGTAAACACCCAGTCAGCTCGTTATTGAGGAGTAAAACCTCAGTCACAGTGGACAGAACATTGGCAATGCTCGGCGGAATTGGGCCGATGAATTTGTTGTTCGCCAAGGTGAGATAGAGAATGTGAGAGATGCCAAGATCATCAGGAAGCTTCTGCCTGAAACCGTTGTTGTTGATGAAGAGGAAATCGAGATTCTGCGTGAATATCTGCGGAGGGACTGACCCACTGAAGAAATTGAACCGAATATCCAAGAAAGTTAGGCCATTCATGCCCAAAACAGCACTTGGAAATGGGCCGTAAAATTTGTTGTTGCTAATATCGAGTTCATAGAGATAGGAAAGCTTAGCGATGCTCGACGAAATGGAACCGGAAAAGCTGTTGGAGTTGGCATGGAAGAGAGCAATGTCAGGGAGCTGGTCGAGGAAGCCGTCAAGAGTTGGAGCTCCGAGCTGGAAGCCGTTGAAGTCAATAGAAGCAAGAGCAATCGCCGACTTGTTATCAGGCGGATTGTCACAGTAGAAGCCTCTATAATTGCATACGTCCGAGCCTACCCAAGTTTCAGTGATGCTCAGAGGATCAGAAGTGATTATAGACTTGAAAGTTTGGATAACAGGGTAAACCACTGCGAGCCTTTGGTCAGCAAAAGCCATAGGCTTAGCCAAAGGTATTTGGTTGTTGGTATAAAGTGATACAGTGTTGACAACGAGAAGATTGAGTAGGATGTACAAAGTCGAAACTGGAAATTTGGTCATTCTTTCTTTTTCTCTGTCTTGCTACTCTCTTTCTTTCTTTCTTGGCTATAAGCTAGATGGAGGCAGCTTTAATTTTGTTCCAAAAGGTCATATCTTATTCAAGAAGAAAAAACGTTGAATTGCTATCGGAAGTCATAGCCACGTATTACGTTGGCACATATATTTTGTTATTTTCATATACGGATCAGAACTTTATCTATTTTCATTTTCTACTTCCTTCTTTCTTCATATTCTTTTGCAAATAATTGAATTTTCTAGCTCTTTCTATTGGGTCCATGCAACTTATTGTCATCCGTATTCCAAAAAAAAAAAAACCAAAAAGGTGAAACGAGATTCGTTGACACTTGCTTGCTTTCTTTGCATTCGCACCTAGTGGGACTTGATATATTTTTTAGTGACATCAAATAAGTGTTTTAAAAGGCTGTTTGGCGTTCTAAAACAGCAAAATTAAACTTCAAACTTTATGAACTTAGGCGTAAAAAAAATATTTTACTATTATATTGTTATTTTAATTACTATAAAACTAATAAAGAAACAAAATAATTTACGTTTTGAATGTCAAAATATATATAAGTTTGTATCGCTGTTTTTCTTAGTAATAAGTCTATATCAGCATTATATGCTCAATAAGCGTAAATTAGCATTACTTAATCATAATAGATTAATAGAAATTCACACTTTTCAAGTTACAATTAAAAATTAGTTTCAAAACATATATACTATAAATTTACAATTACTTAATAATTTATAGATTTATATTTATTTTAGATTAATATATGCTTTAGGAATTACCATGATCTAATTTTTTATTGTATTCCAATTCAATATTGACATGTTCATCAAATTCATTTTCCGTGCCATCAAGATACAAAATTGTTTTTCTCAAAGTCTCTAATTTCAACTTGAGTATTTCTAGATCCTTTTTAAGGTGGTAAGATATCATTTTCCATTTCATCATCATTTTCATCATTATCACAACCCTCAACAGTCCATGATTGTGTATTACTAGCATCACCTCCCAGTAGAGTCTCTAATTTATTGTTCATTTTTTTTATTCAATTTTGCATTAAATTGAACATATACTAGATCGCTCATCCTTGTAGTGTCTAGTCTATTTTTTTTCTTGACGTGCACTTGTATAAAAAAAAAAGTTAAAATTTTTTACTATACTTTTACAAATGATTAAACTAGTACGCATAACATTTAGCAAAGTAATAATTTAATAAGTAACAATGTAATTACTAATTAATACTTACTTCTTCAAACACATTTCACACTCCGATGAACTAGTAGTTAAACCAAAAAAAAATTGTCATTCTTTCACATCCTGAAGGATTATTTTTTCCTTTTTTAAAAGAAATAATCTTAAGAAAAATTGATAAAAAAAGCTTGCATTTTTTGCCGTCTAATGCGTGTTGACTGCTTTTTTTTTAACTTTGCTACTATGCGAGGTATTATCTAAACGCATCTGCTTTTTTTTAAACTTTGCTACTATGCGAGGCATTATCTAAACGCATCGCCTAGGGCTCACACTTTTTGTCTCATTTGTTATTTAAAATGGAAGGGTTAGGTTTGCTTTCAATTCGATATCAAGTTATATTAGTCTCCAACTTGCATATATATATATTGGATTCCAGTTCTAATTTCTTTGTGGTAGCGAATGTATAATTGGGTCCACGTGGCATAAGGGTTCGTTTACAATATGGTGTTTCAAATTCAAGTTGAGAAAGCTTAATTATATACGTAGATGATCTATCGAAGAAACTGAGGAAGTTCACTTTCCTTGCATTTGTTCATGCAAATATTTAACTTGCGTCGGGATTCATGCGATGTTTTTTTGGTAATATCATGTAATGTTATTGCTGATTCATCTGTTCCTCACTCAAAATACTGAAATTCCAATTCGAATGCTATGATTTACAGAAGTTATATCTGCTGCATATATACCTGGTCTATATCATTCAAATTTAATATTGTAATCCTGATAATGCAATCTAGTAAGGTCAAATACTAAAATTTCTCCTCCAAAGTAATACCATTTCAAATCATGTTATAAAGAAAGTCTACTAATACTCGAAAAGAATAAAAGGAAAGATAAAAGATGCAGAAAAAGACAAGAAAACAAAAAGACAATGGATCCCGCTATACTTAATATTTTTTTTTTTAAATCAATTTTGAAATAGAGATAAGTTATAAAATTTGAATGGGATTTGGTGCAAATACCCATAATTATTTGTTGTATTGAGAACCAAAATGAACATTTGACTCCCCAGAAACCAAGAACCCTGCTCTAAACTTACTAAAAACATTTGGGGCAAAATTGCTTTACACCAGTTTTGTAAAGGATTACTAATTCAAGTTGGAAAACTAAGTTCGGCGACGTGATTTACCCGTAGTTCAAATGGTGCTGTGTAAGAGTAATCCAATCTTAAAACGAATTTCAACATTTGAAACTACATTCAATGCGGGTTTTACTTGACACATTCGGATAGATACCATCAATAAACAAATAGAAAGGTGCAAAAAAGGAAAAAAGAACAAAGATGCTTTCTTTATTGGGCTAAGGAGTAAGGACCCTATTCAAAAACCAAAACAGAAATAAATATAAAGAATTCTCCCCATAAGGGGGCACCTGGCCACTGGACAAAGCTGGTCTGTATGGTCAAGTATCACAAAATCCCATTCCAATTTTTTCCATGGGATTCTGAAAAAGACTATTAAGCCTAAATCCGTAAGTATCAGCTTTTCTTCACTTCATCCATCCCTGTTTGGTTATACACAAAAATAGATACTTTTGGGTTGCACTTCTTTATTATACACATTCAACTAATCTTTTTCGGGTTGCTTCATGTCCAGACCCTCAGCCAACTACTAGTTCATTCTTGGCCTTTTTTCTTTTTGCAATAGTTTTCGTTCTTGGCTTGGTTTTTTGGTAAGGTGGCTTGTATGGGTCAAGCAGGTACAAAATCACAATTTAAATTCCTGACTACGTCAGAATTATAAATAGTGGTTAGTAATTCCTCCTCCAGAAAGCAACATCAGCAAGGCACCGAGTGTGACAAAGAAAGCAGTATACCAAAAGCAAGCATATACCTTCCACAGTCATTATAAAAAGGAGTGAGAGAGAAAATCTATCTTACACCCCCAACCGGCCCACTTTGACTTTCGCTATGGATTCCCTAATTTCGGTGGGTCACACATGGACTCTTATCACTAGTGCTCCAAATCCTATTTTTTATATACTCCATCGTCAATAAATTCCCACTTCTTAATCAAACAACGCCAATTCCATGCCAAAATAGTTGAAGATTTTAAAGTCATATATATTAATTAAAATATTTTATTATTTTATTTTAATACTATAATTCTAATAAAAAAATTAAATTTTTAATGGTAAACATTTAAAAGTGTATTTAATCAAAATCTTATAAAAAATTTATAAAATTCAAAAATATAAATGTACATACTTTTAATTTTTTTATAAAAATACATATGTAAGTTTAACTGATGATCACCACAAATAATATTTTTCTTCTCCAAATTCCAAAGTATTTGACATATTTTTATTTCCATAATACTGTTTTAAAATATTCACCAAAATTATGTATTAAATAACACATAAAAATATTATTAATTTGCATAATCATAAAATATTTAAATAGATTATCATATTATCTATCAGATAAAAAAAATAGTCAATGTTTAATAATACTTACATTATTATTTTTATATATACCTTCTCTTTCTCACACCACCCCTCACCTCTCGCAGAGCTACTCTAAATTAAGTTTTTTTTTTTTTTTGGTGAAATACTCTAAATTAAGTTAAGGTCTCAAGATGTCAACCGTCCAATACAGCATACAGCTATCTCTACAACAAAATATTCACTGGTTTTTCTACTGCACATTGACTGCTCCTTATATTTGCGGTTAAAAAATTGTTGAGTGGAGTTGGGAACAACAAAAAATGGGCATCCTCAGCAACATCCACCATCATGTATTTAAAAGATATATAAAAATACAAATGAATATAATTAACAAAATAAGTAGCAAAAGTCTAAAAGAACCTAGCATTGAGCATGATTGACCCCCCACCAAATCCATCATTACTAAGCTATCCTATATCTTTCTTCTTTCTTTTTCTTTTTTTTTTTCATTCCTAACCAATAGTCTAAAACCTTACCCAAAAAAAAAAAGAAAAAAAAAAGGGAATTTTATGTATAGGCAGCTAGCAAACCGACCAATCTTCTTGGAGACGGTGCCCAGCCCCAGCGTTGACCCACTGTGCCCCTAATAATGTTGCTTGTAATTTAAATGGGAAAAACTTTCTGGACCGCTTGATTGATTGACTAAGATGATTCAAGAACGAGAGCAGCCGTTGCCTCAGTGATCGAGTGGGAGTGATTGTGATCGCCTTCGTATGTTACAATCAGCATCGCCGGATCGTCCAAGGCACGCTCCACGTGTTTGCGTGCTGGGCAGCCTCTCAGGCTACTGCATTTGTAGTAGCCCCTGTATTTGTGACAGAGACATATGGACATTCTCAGAAAACGCGGTGGTGTGTAGAAAAAATTAGAAATAGAATGGAAATACTGAGTTGCTTGACTCGGAAGCTAATAATTGACTCTCAAAATCTGAATTTCTTTTCCTTTTCTGATTGAAAGAGCATGCAACGTTATTAAATGACCAACAGCCCCACCAAAAGAATAAAAAGGACAATCATTTATGAACAAAAAACTGAAAAAGATTGAATATTTTCGTATCAATGTGGTAAATTGGGAGGGCCCATAGTCAACGAGTTGCAGTGTCATTCAGCTAAAGGAACGACCTTGTCAAAAGATGGGTCAAATTCCGAATCAAGCAAGAGTCCCTCCAAACTACGAAACGTGAAGAATTGGAAAAGAAACAGAGGAAATTATAGATTAAGAAACCGACCTTGGATGCGGGGAGCCTTTGATGGGTTTCTGGCCGTACTTTCTCCATGAATAATCATCCGGTGGTATATCTGCCATCTTCATGCTGATTGCTGGGACTCTAATCACTCTTTTCAATCTCGATTTCCTGCTCAATCCGTGCAGCGTAAATTTAATAATAATAATAATAAAAACACCAATTCAATGACAACCACATTTTTAAGTGTAATTTTTTTATAAAAAAAGAAAACAAATAAATAGGCGGCATCTAAGACCGACCTTTTCTTGGAACAGTGGCACCGGCTAGAAGATGAGCCACACCGGAGCGCCGTGTCATCGACCGAATTGCACTTTCGTTTCAACGAAGACGAAGAAAGAGGTGGTTTAGCCGCGGATGACTGAGACACGTTTGTTATCTGGAAACCCGAGGACAGGGAAGGCTGCAGACTATCAGTATCCCCTGTTAGCGATGACATAAACGAATTGGCCGCCGATATCGGCGGGGAAGGTGAAAATTTGATGGTGGGGGTCGAATCGTTTTTCTCAACAGGACCATTTTTCGCTAGCACAACCGAAGCGTTTAGCTGCTGGTGATGGTGGTGGCCATGACTATGAGGCAGAGGAGGTAAACGCAACACCGGTGTTGGGCAGTAAACCTTAAAAGCAGAGGGTTGTTCTGGTTTGTGGTGATTGGGTTGAGGATCCGAAAGGCCTGCGTCGTGGTTCAACGATTGTTGATGCGGTGGTCGAGAAGAAGGAGCCACGGTAGCCCTTCTGAAGCGAGCGTGGCCAGTTCTTCCTTTATCCAGCAACGAAATTACCTTCTTGAACTTGTTGACGGCCACATCAGCAACGGTCCCATATTCCATGGCAGCTTCAGCGCTGGAAGAAGAAGCCTGCTGTTGATACTGCTGCTGTTGAGAAATCAATCTTATGAATTTCTCAACACTCTGAATCCCAGCCGACGCCGCTTCCTTCACAGCGCTCTCTTCCATTTTCGATGCAAAACTATCAGCCCCGTAACCCCTCATCAGCTCTACAGCCATCTCGTCAATACCATCACCGAATTAACCAAATATGAGAAAGCACTGCTTCTAAACTTGGAATAAAAATAGAATAGGTAGATCTTGTCTTGTTCAATAAGAAATATTTTTAAAAATAAAAAGTAAAAAATTATGATGACGAGGAAAGCAAAAGCAGAAAGAGAGAAGGCAAAGGATGATAAAAGGGCTTTCAAGTCAAACTGATGCCCTCCCTATGCAAGGCATTGGGATGACGGATATGTCCCTTCACTTCTTCTGTCGTCAAACTCACCTGCCATTCATATTCCACCACGTGGAGCTTTTTCTGTCCAATTTGACTCCTTCTTCGAGGTGGAGCCCCTTAACGGGATGAAACCGGTTGGATATGGTGTATGAATGATGAGAGAAAGAGAAAGCGGGATAAAGTCAAAAGGATGCGTATTAGCCGTTGGATTGCTGACCGGCTTCAATCAGGCCAAAAGAAGGAAAGAGATAGAGAAAGAGGCTGTTAGTTGGTGACAGTAAGGTTGAGTTGACCTTTAACAGCTTTTAATGCAAAAGTCATCTGAGTGATGAGGTGGGGGCGTTGTGGGACCCACGGGGTTCCTCTTTAACCGGACACCGGAAGCTGCGTCAAAGCCTCGACCCTCAAGTCACATGGGATTCTTTCCTTCCTACCATGGCCCACCACCGTTGGATTCAATCTCTAATCTTCTGCGGATCGTTGATGTCGTTATTCACCTTGGATTTACATAAAACTCTCGAATCAGACATTGGAGTTCACATTGTGCATAGATATACGGTTAGATGCTTTTTTTTTTTTTTTTTGGTAAAAGTACACGGTTAGATGCTTTTTGGTGAAAAAGTACACGGTTAGATGCTGATCGAGTGTTTTGGGGCTTTTATATATATATACTCACTAGATAACGAGTCGGTACGTTCTTTATTCTTTATTAAAAAAAAAATGGGGGCTATATATATGACAGACTAGTACAAATACATATATCACAATTTAAACCTTTAAAATATTCTCTTGTTTCCCAATCGATTTTATTTATACTGATCTATTATTCTTCACAGCATTTTTTTAAGATTTCAGCGGTCGGACTTTTTATTATTTGTTTTTAAATGTACAGTATTAATTCATAAGTAAATAATATTATTATTCGGTTATAGATTATATATTATTTATTTATATATCAATATTGTTCATTAATATTGAATACTTAATTAATATTAAAAAAAAATTACCATTTAAATAATAAATTAATATTTTTGGAAACTTTGCTTCTTTTTTTTTTCTTTTTTAATATAGAAAAATTGGACTGAAAATTCATCTATGCGAATTGTGAGAACCATGTGAAACAATTTTGGAGTACAAGGGGCTTTATAGCTTTACGTGAAGCATGAAGGCTATTTATTTATTTATTTTAGTTTTTGTTAAAAGAAAAAGAAAAACGTAAATCGAGGATTTTCTGTGTTATTAATTCCTTAAAATAAATTGTTTTTCTTAACTCAACTGTCCGTATGAACATCCAAAGGTCTTTTTTTTTTTTTTTTTTTTATAGCTAAAAACATCCAAAGGTCTTTGATTCTAAGCTTTTCCTTCTAGTGTAGAAAGAATGTACGTGCACTTTAAGTAAAACGGCTAAACTTCCTTTCAGAATAAGGTCAAGTCTATTAACCATCAAATTTTTTATCAAAATAATAAGAAATAAAACTAAATGCTAGTTTAATTTTATCTAATTCCATTACCATTTGGAGTTTTGGACCAATGGTAGAAGTTAGATATTACCTCAAGTAACTTCAATTGCCATCGTTTAACGTTTGAAAATAAACACACATCTTGATCTTCAATTGGGTTGATCGCAACTAATATTGTTAATTGGCAAATCCATTACAGTAATATACGAAATATTTAAACCTCCAAAACAATATCAAATCTACCCAAACCCAGGCAATTACAAATAAATAACTTGAATCTTTCATGCACATAAAATAAAACGATAAAAATAAAATGAACTAGTATGTTTTCAAAGGAAAAGATGGTTTAAGTGCAAAAGAATCGAATAATCCTGTCGAAAGCATGGATAAATAGTCACAATTAGCTGTATTTTCGAAAGAATTGTCATTTTTCGTTGAATTTTAGATTGATTTCACAAGGAAGCAACGCCATAATTCTTAATAAAATAACCTAAAGCAGTAAATGAAGTATATATCTAAATTAAGAAAAATAAGTAGGAGAGTTACAGTACCAGCTGCTTTGAAGAATTAAAGTCGTTTGCATTGAACTCTCTGGTTGCATTCTAGAAGGAAAAGCACCCCTCCACTGCGGAGTGCACTGATCCAAGACTATATGAAAATATAGATTAAATAATGAATAATTGTTTGGCTTCATAGAGGATTTTGATACTCAATTTCACCAAGTCAACGAGATGGAGCAACATAACTTTACCATTCCGCAGAAAAAAATAAATAAATAAATAAATCCTTTTACCATTAGTGCCATGCCATGTCAACTCATCAGATTCAAGAATTGCATTTCTGCCAAACAATTTTTTTTTTTTGCTGAAACATTTCTGCCAAATAATACTGATTACATTGGACATAATTATATTTGCATTAATAAGGCATTAACTTCCTTTTTATGCTTCAAAATCACAGAGAACAATTAAACATGATGGCTCGAAATTTAATTGATAATTGATTACATCGAAATTTGAGCTTCAATCACCATTCCACGTGTGTTTAAAATTAATACAATGCTTTGGGCCACTATTTATTTTATTTTATTTTTCAATTTTTAACTTCTTCTTCTTCTTTTTTCACTAAATCGATTGACACTTAAAAGGAAGTTAACATTTTTCATGGATCATTTTTTTTTATTTCTTTGTTTTCCTATATTTTATTCAACAATGTTAAGTAATATATAGTTTATTAATAGTTAATAAATTAATAATATATTATAATTATGAAATATAATGTGTCTAATGAATTAAATTGATGAGACTTAGACATTATTAAAATAAAATTTTTACTTTTAGTGCAGTTATCTGAATATCAATTTTTCTATATGTGGAGAAATATTTCAGTGAGAGAAAATATATGCCCTCTCACTCATAAAATTAGTGGGACTCACTATGTGGCCTATACATAGTGAGTGGGAGAGAAATTTTTCTTAAATAGTCAAATTTTAAAAAAATATATATATGTAAATAATAATAATTTTTGTGCATTTTATTATTAAAAAATAATTTTAAAAATAATTATATATTTATTATGTTTAGATTTATATAATATTAATTTATATATCATACAAACCGAAAAACAAAATAATAATAATAAAAAGTTGGTCCAATCCAAAGACTTGGTAGATATAGGTGGTTAGACCTAATTTTTCTCTCATACAAGCAAGAGCAATCACATTTATCATTTAAAATGCTTTGAGCAGCCTAGCCAAAACGATATATTAAAGTGTTTATACAGAAAATATGTTTCTTATAGAGGGAAACACTTTTTGGATAAACGCGTTGGTGCATATGAAGTGGGAAGTGTAGTCAAAATAAGGTCTTCCAGAAATTCTGTTAAATTAATGTCATAAATTTCTTTGCAAGGCACAAATGAATCTTGACAAAATTTGCGCCCATAATTTTGACTTCCTAGCTTTTTATATTTTCATAGAAAATATTACAAAGAGCAACACCTTTCTAATTTGGTATCCAATTCATTGACAGAAATTGCTAGGACATTTCACATTCCAATTCTGGAAAATAATTAATATGGGGCTTCGAATACTCAAATTTAGAGATGATCTGTTTTTCTCCTTTTAATGATTTCCAATTAGATAGAAATTTGGTCCAACTTTTATGCGAGTGCTCCATTGAGAATGATCAAACCTGCATCAATTGCACTCTGCCCAGCAATTTCCGGACATTGACCAAAGTTTGTATCAAATCGAAAATTCTCAGAACTTATCTTTCTTGCATGACCTAGTTTTCTGTAAATCCTATATATTTAACGAAGCCTTTCGAGATTGTTGTTCTATTTTAAATTAATAGGCAATAGCCATTCTTTTATTTTTGTTGAGTTAGCAATTTTAACAGTACTCACAGTTTAATTAGATTACTATTCATGCTCAAAGACAGAGACACTAGAGCTTGTTTAAGCAACTGTTGATGAAATGATTTCTCTGTAAGAATGAATGAGCGAGCAAGGGAACTCAAAATACTGTATCATCTTTGCTTACTTATCTGTTAATTATACTGAAAAATCAGGTTTAATGTGGTTCTGTGATACGCTTATTGGAGCAGTAACTTGAACTGATGGACAAATAGGTAGGGGCTATAATCTGTAGGTGTATGTTGTGATGGACTTTATGGTACAAAAGAAAATTTCGATAACTGCTCAGAGAGTTTGTGTGGAGTCAGGATTTGGTCATTGCTTCCTTTGCTTTGTGGTAGGTTATGCAATTTATTTAGTTTTGTCCATTTAGTACTTGGGAAGTTATATTTGATTTGTCTCAAACTTATAATTTAAGGTTTATGCTTCTTTTGTGAAGACATTGAAGTAGCATTTGATGGTGTAATTCAGTAGTTGGAGTCAGCCGAACATTCACACTTGCAAGTATAGAAATTAAAGTTTAAGTCTTGATAGTCCAATTTAGACTCAAGTGCTCATCTTCGTTGTTACTGCACGAGAAAGAAAGAGTTTTCAGTGACATGGGCTCCCAATATAGACTCCTACTAAGTTGAAAAGACGCATGAGTTTGACTCACTCACTATATAACTCCTAAATTTATAAGTCTTTTTTCTAAAAAAACTAACAGAACAAAAAACATTGAAGTAGTTCTGCCAGCAACTGCTGCTAGGCTGATGATGTCTCAGTGACGTATCAGTCTTCTCCAATCTTAGAATTTCGAAACCCAATTGTTCCAATAATCAAACACCAGTGCCTGTTGTATGGCAAATTGAATGGAATTAGTGCTCTCTTTCTTCAATTTGGTTTGGGAATACAGGTTCAGAGCTTGCATTTACAAACAATGCAATATATATTTGCTTTCTTTTTGTAATTTAGACAATCGCTAAGTATTTCAACCAAAAATGAATAAAAAAATCTAGCCAAATATCTGCGTAGTCTTAAAAGCTTCGTCTTTATCTCTTTTTTTCTTTTTCTTTTTTTAATTATAATCTTCATTTTCTTTGTAATGGCTTTTTTTAACATGTCAACATTTTTGGTTCAATGGTTTTCCGTTTATATTTCAATGTAGGCTACAATCCGCCATCTAACTAAAACTTTTTGCGAGTTGGGTGACTTGGGTCCGCATTAATTGGGCTTAAATTCTCATGAGTTGAGGCCCAATTGATGATGTGAAAACTTGTTCAGAAGTAAGAATTATAGGACTATGAAAAAAAGAAAAAGGAAAAAAGAAAAAGAAGAAGAAGGTGGTTTTGGACCATTTATAGCTTTATTAAAATTTTGAAAAGTGACAATAGTTTAAAATAATCAAATTAACATAGAAAAATTTATTGTATTGATAAATAATATAAAATTGGAAAAAATTTATTTCTAAGTTGTAAAAATTGAAAAAAAATAAAAAGAGTAATAAATTGGGAAAAAATTTAAACAAAGAAGAATTTTTAACTTGAGAAAAATCTTCAATGGAAGAAATTTTTAAGTTTGCAAAAATGGAAAAAAAATCAAAACATTTTGTAAAAGTTAGTGATTCTTTTATTTTTTCTTTTCTTGGGGAAAAGTGATATCCTTTTCGTTGGACTATAGTAGGCGCGTGTCGCTGATGAAGTTTTACATTTAGCGCATGTGCCAAGAAAATTATCATGGAAAAAGAAAAAGGACTTTGGAATCTGAATTACCAATTACCCGGAAAAAAAAATTTAGATTAGTAGAACATGTCAAGATAATGGACTGCGGATAAACAACTAAATTTATTATCAGCATGACTGCATGAGTTACCGTGGAATTTTCTCTTTTAACAAAAAAAAAAAGAAAATGCAAATTTTTAATAGTATTTTTTTATTATAAAGAATATCTTAATGAAATTTTTATAAAGAATGATATTTACTAAATTATTCCAACAATATTTTTCAGATTAACATATAATAATAATAATTGTACATATGAATATATAAAATAATAAACGAACATATAGAAATAATATGCATAAAAAAAATATAGAATAAGATAATATTAATAAATTTAACTTATGGAATGATTTTAATTCTATACATTTGAAGAGTCAAATTGACAGTCTATTTCAATTTTTTAATTTAAAGAGGAGCAAAGTTAGATGAATCATCTAATCTACCAACAAATCTAACAACTATACATATATTGTTATTTTATTGATTAACATATTAATATAACATATATATGGATAAGTGAATATGCAAAAAGATATGTAATTATATATAAGCTAATAAAATATTAACAAGTGTATAGTTGATAAATATATTTGTCGACTAAATTGTAAATTTATCATTATTTTTTAAAAAGACTATTGAAGGAAAAAAACTTCAATACCTCTGTAGAACCAGCTCAGACTATACTATTTCTATTAGTTTATTGCCACTTGTGAAAAAATTTACTTTTAAAATATTTGCTTTATCATTTACAAAACATCCAGCTCACCTTTTTATTTTTTTATTTCCTACTACTCATTTTCCCTCCATGTCTGCAATTTCGCATGTTATCTTGTGTGAATTCTGATTCCCAACTAATATGCTTCAGCTTGAGAAAAACATTCAAAACTGATCTGCTTTTTTTGCTTTTTTTTTAGTTAGAAGGTTGTAAATGTTTTTTTATTTAGGATTTTTACATATTTTACACCTAAATTTCTCACACTATTTTTTATTTATTTTTTTAATATGTAAGTGGTGAATGAAATTTTGAATAGATTTGTATTACCATGGATGAGTGTATACTTTGCTTTCGGTTTTACTTTGTCATTCTCTTAAGCTTTGAAGTTTTATTTTCTATTTTTTGTTTTGTTTTTCCTTTTTTATTTGTAGAAAGTTAATGAAATATTGGTTAGATTTGGATTTTATTTTGTTTTTTCTTTTACTTTTTCAAAACCATAATGGAAACATGGGGAGAGAAACTCAAGTCGACAACAACGTAAGGGCTATATGAAAACGAATTTGTGGGCGGTGACACGTTGTTCAATCTTGTTCTAAATAAGCCATCTTCATATTGTAGAAAGAAAGAAAGATAAAAAAAAGTGGTATTCTAGAGAGAAAAATAGTGAGCTTGATATTTTATAAATGATAAGATAAATATTTTAACAGATAGTCAATCTTTTAACAAGTGTAAATAAACTAATAAAAATAATATAGTCTGATCTGGTACCACATAAATACAGAAGTTTTTCTCCTATTGAAGAGTACAGAAGTTTTTATCCTACTGAAGAGTTAAAAAAAAAGAAGAGTTGAATTTCTATTTTAAAAAATATAATTCTCACTGAGAATGCTCTAAAAATAATTTTTTTAATTCATAACTATTATCCAAAAGATAATAAGTTTTACTAATAGCTTTTCTAGCAGAGAAACTTAAATATTTGATTTATAACAAAATGAAAGGTAAATAAAAATAAATACAACTAGTTCTATGCATAGGCACGTTTTCCCACACACACTGCACATTTAAAAGACAGAATAATATCTATCATCTATAGATTCATTTCCATAAATAAAAACAAGTTCTTCTTTTTACTCCCACAAATTAAATATATGTCCAGATTAATTACTACGAAGCTTTTCCATTCATCTTTGCTTTATGTTATTTTCCGATGCATTTTCCATGTTAGCATATGGTATTTGTGTTGCGGCGATTTTTCGTCTCAGACCGGGCTTTTCGGATTTCTGTAAAAACGGAGCAAAACCGGTTAGAGGGGCGCCGGTGTGGTGACCGGCGTTTCCCTTCCGATGGTTAAGTCAGTCCTATAATCTTTCATCCAAGAGTGTAAATAACTAAAAAAATAGCCTAGAAAAAGGGGAAAGGAAAGTTGGAGAAAAAAGGAACCCCAAATGGGAGAAGAGGGAGAGCCAAAATAATCCAAAAGGACTCCAAAAATCTCGAATGGGAAGGAATGAAAGGGCTGTCCGGTTTTGGTGAGATGAGGGAGGTAGTGAATAGTGTTTTTAACTTTTTTGGTTTTGTAATCATGACAAGAAGAGGCCAAAATCCCACATATATCATCAAAATCCAAGGTTTGGTGGTCTCAAAACTCACCAACTCCAAGGCAGCCGAATTTTGGGGAAATGGGGAGAAAAGATGGTGAGGGTGATGGAGGTTGGTGGTTCTCGGGCTGCGTGCGGCTCCAAAAAGCTGATTCCCCCCTTTTTCTCCTTTACTCTTACCTCATCATGTCTTGGATATGGAGGGTTAGGATTAACTCACTAAAAACCCTATCTCTTAGATTGGGGACAAGTGTCCCTTCCCAAATTTATAGGTTTTGGATATTTTTGGGCTTATGTGGCCACCACATTGTTGGGCATTTATTTTACTACCATTAATCATTAGGTATTTGGCCCATTTGATAGGTAAAAATACCCACAACAATAGCTCCCAAATTGATTCAATCTGAAAATTGAACCAATTTTAAGGATAGAAAATACATGTTGGGCGCAAATACCGAGGTTTTGAAATTTGAATTTCAAAATGATTGATTTTGATTTTTTTTTTTTGAAAAGGCTCACCGCAACCTTTTCTGTGGGGATGGGACGTGCAGTTAATGCACCCCCCACGCCTGCACGTCTTCCCTCCCTTTGCGCGTCGGTTGGGTCCGCAAGCTTCTCATTTTCTCTCTTTTCTTCCTCTTTTTTTTTTCTTCCTTCTTCTCTTCTCTTCTCCTAAACCGAAGACTTCGGCTTTTTCCTTGCTAACCAAAAAGCTGAGCACGGTAGCTCTTCGATTCGCCTGACCATTTAGGCCGCCCCCTGTCTGCTTCACTCGGCTTCATTGGTGACGCTTCCTTTCCTCTCGGTGAATCGACGGTAAGTCTCCGCTGCCTCTTCCATTTTCCGTTTCGATTTTTCTTCCGGTTTTTTGGGTCGTTTACCTGCTGGTTCGTCCTGCTAACTACCTCTTCTTTTCACGGTTTTGCTCAGGCTCTTAGAGGGGAGAGAACTTCCTCCTTGTTACGCCTTGCCTTGCCCTCGACTTCTCCACAGATCCGAAGGTACGAAACCTCTCTCTCTGTCTCACCTCCGTTTAGGGCTTTTGTGTTGCTTTGTTTTCCACTTTTGTTGTGTGTTGCTGCCTGGTAGAATTTTTAGGTTCACGGTTCTACGTAGAAGTAGGGGGCCTAGGTTAGAACCCTGGACGGCATGGTCGGAAACTAGGGGGCCATGTTGTGGTCCGGTATTTAGGTGGAAGCCACGTGTCTAGGTGTTGGCTCGATTCTAGGTAGAAAACCGGGGGTTGCAGAGTTCACGGAACTGAGGCCGAAGCTCAGGACCTGGGCGGAGGCCAAGAAGCTGAGGCTGAAACTCGGGATCTGGGTGGAGGCCAAGGCACCGAGGCCGAAACTCGGGACCTGGGCGGAGGCCAAGGCGTCGAGGCCGAAACTCGGGGCTTGGGTGGAGGCGAAGGCGTCGAGGCTGAAACTCGGGACCTGGGTGGAGGCCAAGGAACCGAGGCCAAGGCACCGAGGCCGAAACTCGGGGCCTGGGTGGAGGCCAAGGAACCGAGGCTGAAACTCGGGACCTGGGTGGAGGTCAAGGCGTCGAGGCCGAAACTCGGGTCCTGGGTGGAGGCCAAGGCACCGAGGCTGAAACTCGGGACCTGGGTGGAGGCCACAGGGCCAAAGCTGAGGCTGGGACCCGGGTTTTTGGTGTAGTGCGAAAAGTTTCGGTAGGTTCCAAGAGGTTGGCTCACGGTTCGGGTGTACTCGAGTCCCTTGGCGACTTTCTTCCTCCTGTTCAGGGGATGGACATCCTGACAGCGAGTTGTTTCTCTATTTCAGATGTCTCGCCCTTCACCGAGTGGTGGTGGTGGTAGTTCGAGTCGTCCTTTACTTAATCAGCCCTTAAGTTTTCAGACCATCATTGACCCTGTGCCCAGGCCCTTCAGGCCTAATATTTTTGACGAGCCACCGTATTCCCACTTGAGGGCTATCGACGTTTCGCAGATGGTGGACAATTCTGACTCTTCAGACTTTGAATCCGGTAGTGCCTCAGGGGCCGAGGAGCGTGCGGACCCCTTCGTAGCCGCGGCTGATATAGCTGGGTCCTCGGCTGCTGCTGATGCGGTCGAGTCTTCTCAAGAAAGAGAAGGGGTGAGGGTTCCCGAAGGAACCTGGAGTTATGATGAGGTTGAGTCTAAACTTACCCCAGCCGACCTGGACTAGCTGAGGCTGGATTATTCGATGCTTGATGAGATCACCCTTCGGGTGCCTGGGGGCGACGAGTTGCTCAGCTGTCCTCCTACCGGTGAGGTTGCCCTGAACCGGTGGTTTTTCAAGTGCGGGCTAAGGCTGCCGCTTCCGCTCTTCGTTCGTCGCCTTCTCCGTGATGTCCGGCTAGCGCCTTTTTAGCTAAATCCTAACGCGTAGAAGGGGATTTACTGCTGCTTTATGCTATGGCAGGAGCATTTTGGCATTGACCCCACTCCTTCCGAGATACATGCGTGCTTTGAGATTAGGTCGGCTGCCAACAAGGTTGGCTCCTTTTGCTACTATCCACGGCGCAGGAAGTTTCTTGTGAAACCTCCTGAAGTCTCGAACTGGAAACGGGAGTGGTTATTCGTTGGCGGGGACTGGGAGGACGGGAGCGAGCCCGTGACTCCCCGTGGGTTTTGCAGGAATAATCATAAATGGAGTCCATCGTTCCCTTCCATGGACGAATCTAGTAGGTTTAGGGTTAATCGCATCCTGGACCTTGAGCTGTGCGAGAGGGACTCCACCATCCTTTTGAAGGAGGCTAGGCTGGCCGGCGGTAGCGCTCGGCTACTTTTATTTTACTTTAATTCGCTTCATCTGTTTAGATGTCTAATTTTCGGATTGCTTCTTTGGTGCAGTAATGTCGTCAGGTGTTGAGTTCAAGAGGGCTCTGCCTGGGCGTCCTGACAGGAGCCGGGCAGCTAAGTCAGTGAAGGCCAGTCCTGGGCAGTCTGTCCGAGAGTTCAATCATGCCTCATCTACCTTCTAGAAGTGCCTCCTCTAAGGACCCTAAGGGAGGCATCAGCTCTCCTCAACCAAGGGGGAGCGGGGACCAAACGCCTGCTTCCAGGAGTGGTGTCCGCCCTTCTAAAAGGAGGAGGGATTCTTCTCCGGAGGGGAGCCGAGTAGGTCACCTGGCCGTGTAGGTGAATTCGTGAACTTTCTGTCAAAGGATGTTCTCCTAGCTGAGGATAGATGGCTTTCGGGCATCTCCGACTCGTCGCTCCCTTCCGAGGCCTCTGGCTTAGTCGGTTTGGTGAGAATTCGTATCGCTAAGTTTTTAGGGACTCTGGCTATTTTTTTTTTGTTATTTACTTTTGTGCTTTCCTTTGTTGCGCAGGGGGCCTTCATGGTTTTTAAGCTTCAGGAGCAGATTGCCCTTCATAAGGAAATATCTGCGACTGTCGTCATTGACTTAAAGGAGTCTTAGAAAGAGCTAGAGGAGGCTAAGAAATGTATAGCCGAGTTCGAGCTCCTAATGACGAAGAAGGACCTAGAGGTTAGCCAAAAGGAAGGCAACCTTAAGCTGAAGGAGGCTGAGCTGAAGCTTAGCGATGCGGAGATAAGGAAGAAAGACCAGCTTCTCATTGCATCAGCTGCACGACTTAAGGAGCAAGTCAAGGAGTCGGAAAGGCTGAAAGCTGAGCTTGAGGAGGCAAAGAGGAACCTCCAGTTGAAGGATGATGAGATTACAAAGTTGTACGACGAGGCTGAGGGTCAATTTGACGCGGGAGCTGACTCTGCAGTCACGTTTATCAAATCTAAGTTCCCGGACCTCGATTTCAGCCTTCAGGATCAATCTGTGGATCTAGCTTCGGTCCCTGCTGCTTCAACTTCTGAACCAACTGGTCCGCCAGTTCCTTCTTCAGGGCCGTCTTCCTCTGCCCCTGCTACAACTTCGGGCTCTCCTCCAGCTGTGTAGTCATCGGCAGCTTCCGCCTCTTTTTACCAGTTTATCTTTTTTTTTTTTTTAGAGACTATTCCTGGCTAGTTGATGCCAGAGCTAACTCCTGTTTGACCCTTTTCGTAATGCTATTGAGAAGAATCTTTGTGCATCTGATATGTATTTATGTTTGCATTTTTTTTTTTTACGTTGTGAAACCTTGGTGCCTCTGTAGCCCCCTACTATTCCCTGTTTGTCGGTAGAGGAACTAGGGAGAGTTAGCATGTATGTTGGTGATTTTTAATCTGCTCGGCCTCGAGGCTATTTTAGCCTTTAGCTTCTGGGGGTTTAGCTCCCTGGCTGTTCTACCTTCTCGCTCCTGATCGATCCGAGTCTAGCTTGGGGAGCCATTAGCCTCTGGGGGTTCAGCCCCTGGCTGCTCTAGCTTCCAGCTCTTGGTCGATCCGAGCCCAGCTGCTCTAGCTTCCAGCTCCTGGTCGATCCGAGCCCAGCTCGGGGAGCCATTAGCCTCTAGAGGTTCAGCCCCTTGGCTGTTCTAGCCTCCAGCTCCTGGTCGATCCGAGTCTTGCTCGGGGAGCCTTTAGCTTTTGAGGGTTCGGCCCTCTGGCTATTTTGGCCTGAATGTTTGTGAGTAAACACTTGTATTCGTTTCTTGAAAAAGAAATATCGTTTTATTGACAATAACATCGTGTCGTACAAATTGAACATAAAAAGTTACATAAGTTACTGGAAATAAATCTTCAGGTGTTCTGCATTCCATGGGTGGGCGAGAACCTTTCCGTCTTCTCCCTCCAATTGGTAGGTTCCGGGTCGGATCACTTTTTTCACATATATGGGCCTTCCCAGGTCGGGTCCATAGCTCCTGCTCCATGCTCTCTAGTGTTCAATGTGACCTTCCTCAAAACTAGATCACCGGGCCAAAAAGTTCCCTGTTTTACTTTAGAGTTGTAGTACCTAGCCGACTGTTGTTGGTAGGCCGCTGCGCGCACTTGAGCTAGATCCCTTACTTTTTCTATCAGGTCCAGGTTAAACCTCATTTGCTCTTCATTCTCTTCTAATTGGAAGCGTTCAGTTCTGAAGTTGGGCACTCCTATCTCTACTGGAATGACCGCTTCGGCCCCGAAGGCTAGCGAGAAAGGAGTTTCTCTTGTCCCTGTTCTTGGAGTCGTCCTGTAAGCCCACAGGATTTCAGGGAGCTTTTCTGCCCAAGCTTCTTTGTGCTTGTCTAACCTGGTCTTCAAGTTTAGCTTAATTATCTTGTGTGCAGCCTCAACCTGGCCGTTGGCTTGGGGGTGGAATGGTGAAGAGAAAGCTGCCTTGATCCCCAAACTCGAGCACATGTCTCTATAACTTTTGTTGTCGAATTGCCTCCCATTGTTGGTGATGATGGTGTGAGGTATCCTGAAGTGGCAGATGATTGACTTCCAAATGAAGCTTCAAGTTTTAGCTTCAGTGATTGTTGATAGGGGCTCATCTTCCACCCACTTGGTGAAGTAGTCGATTGCTACTATTGCAAATTTTGCCTGGTTGCGCCCCGTCGGAAGAGGCCCAATGAGGTCAACTCCCCATTGAGCAAATGGCCACGGGCTTCTGATGGAGGTGAGCTGCTCCGGTGGTCCTCTTTGGACTTTTGCGAACCTTTGACAAGGGTCACATCTTTTTACGAACTTCTTCGGGTCTCCTTGCATGGTCGGTCAGTAATAGCCCTGGCAGACTATTTTATGCTCCAACGACATTCCTCCTGCGTGGTTCCCGCAGACTCCTTCATGGACCTCCCTCGGGACGTAGTCTGCTTCCTCCTCTCCTAGGCACCTCAAGTAGGGTGATGAGAAGCCTCTCTTGTACAGAACTCCGCTGATGAGGGTATAATATGGGGCTTTGTATTTGAGTCTTCGAGCTTCTAGTTTTTCCTCGGGTAGGATGCCATCTGCCAAAAATCTGATTATTGGGTCTCTCCATCCTGGCTTCTCTTCTATTGGGTTCACCTCCAGTGTCTTCCCTGAAATGCTGGGCTGTGACAGTGTCTCGACAGGAACTGTGCGCACCAGTTCTGACTCGGTAGTCGATGCCAGCTTGGCAAGCGAATCGGCATTTGAGTTTTCAACCCTCGAAATCTGTGTAATATGGTGTTCTTCAAAAATTTTTAACAGTTCTTTGACTACTTTCAAATAGCTGATCATGCTTGCCCCCTTGACCTGATATTCCGATTTGACTTGTCTTACCACCAACTGTGAGTCACTGTAGCTGTGTAACCTCTTAGCCCCCAGTGACCGAGCCATCTTGAGTCCTGCGATCAGCGCCTCGTATTCTGCCTCATTGTTTGACGCCTTAAACCCAAGTCTAAGTGCATACTCAAGTTTGACATTATCTGGAGCTGGAGTGGTTAAGATGAATCCTGCTCCGCTTCCATGCTCATTGGATGACCCGTCTGTATGCAAGGTCCATAAGGAGGCCTGGTGTGTATTACTTTATTCATTGCGGTCGTCCGGGATGATGATTTCTCCTTCTTCCGAGGTGGTGAACTCGGCAATAAAATCAGCTATTGCCTGAGCTTTTATCGCCGTGCAGGGCTTGTACAATATCTCGTACTGTCCTAGTTCAATGGACCACTTGATTAGCCTCCCGGATGTCTCTGGTTTCTGCAGCACCTGCCTGAGGGGGTAACTAGTGGGCACCGTGATCAAATGCGCCTGAAAGTATGGCTTCAACTTTCTTGAGGACATGACCAAGGCCAGGGCTAACTTCTCCATATTGAGGTACTTGGTCTCTGCTTGCACCATAGCTTTACTAACATAGTAGATCGGTAGCTGGGCCGTTCCTTCTTCTCGTATGAGGGCGGAGCTCACTGCTGTCTTTGACACAACCAAGTATAGGAGCAACGTCTCTCCACAAACCAGCTTGGAGAGTAACGGTGACGTACTTAGGTACTTTTTGAGTTGAGAGAAAGCCTCCTCGCATTCCTCAGTCCACACGAAATCCTTAGATCCTCTAAAGATTTTGAAGAATGGTATGCATTTGTCCGTGGCTCTCGAGACAAACTGGTTAAGAGCCGTCACCTTTCCCGTGAGCCTTTGAACCTCCTTCACCTTCCGGGGTGACTCCATCTCCATGATCGCCTTTATTTTATCGGGGTTGGCTTCGATTCCGCGTTGGTTTACCATGAAACCTAAGAACTTCCCTGAGGCTACTCCGAAGGCACATTTAGCGAGGTTGAGCATCATTTTATGTTTCCTCAAGACATTGAACATCTTGCTTAGGTGATCCATGTGCTTGGCTGCCTTGCTGCTTTTTACTAACATGTCATCTACATACACCTCCATTGTCTTCCCGATCTGATCAGCGAACATCGTGTTCACTAGTCTCTGGTAGGTGGCTCCGGCGTTCTTGAGCCCAAAGGGCATCACCTTGTAGCAGTATAATCCGAGATTGGTGATGAAGGCGGTCTTCTCCTGATCGTCAGGATGCATTCCGAATTGGTTGTATCCCGAGAAGGCATCACAAAAGCTGTACAATTCGCTACCTGCCGTTGAGTCCACCAGTTGGTCGATCTTGGGTAGTGGGAAGCTATCTTTGGGGCATGTTTTGTTCAGGTCCGTGAAGTCTACGCACACCCGCCAATCTCCGTTGCTCTTCTTCACCAATACCACATTGGCCAGCCAAGTGGGGTATATCACTTCCCTAATGAATCCCGCCTTCAGGAGTTTGTCTACTTCGACCTTGATCGCTTTATACCTTTCAGGATTAAAGGCCCTTCTCTTCTGTTTCACTGGCCTGAAGCTGGGATCTACATTCAGCCTGTGCACCATCACCTTCGCACCTATCCCTGGCATGTCTTCATGGGACCAAGCAAAAACATCTGAATTGGTCCTTAAAAAATCTGTGAGCTCCCTTTTCAATTCTGGGGAGAGCATCGCTCCAATCCTTGTGGTCCTCTCGGGGTTGTCCGGATCTACCTGGATGCTAGTGAGCTCCTCCACTGGTTCCCCACTAAACATCCCTTGTCTCCTATCGTCCAACTTTTTTTCGGAAAGTTCTTCCTCAGTTGCCTGGATCTCCACCATCAATGAATCTTCAGTTGTTACCTTCGAATCCACCTTAGGTGCCTGTGAAACATTTTCTCCGATATCTTCAAGTGTCGTTGGCGAGTTGATTGCTTCAAGAGGTGGCTCGGAGCATTTCTGCTCAGAGGGTGGTTTGTTTTTCCCTGAATCTTCTCGTGGTGTTAGGTTTCGAGCTGGCCCGGAACATTTCTGTTCGGGGGTCGATGCTGGCTTAAAACATTTCTGCTCGGATGATCCAGCGCGAATTAGGTGGTTGAGTCTTTGGTGGCGCGGCTCAGGGCATTTCTGCCCGGAGGTGGAAAAGATGGGCAGCTCCTCGGCATGGGCATCCTTCTCCCTAAAAGCCGTGGCGTAGCATTGCCTGGACTCGTACTGATCTCCTCGCACTAATTTGACACCGCCTCCTTCGGTTGGGAACTTTATCATGAGGTGGTAGGTCGAGGTCGCTGCTCTTAAAGCGTTGAGGGCGGGTCTTCCTAGAATGGCGTTGTATGTTGACGCTGACTTTATCACAAGGAAATTTATTAAGACAGTGGATCTGTTTGGGATTTCCCCGACAATGAGGGGTAGCTCGACGGAACCCTCGGGGAAAATTGTTTCTCCAGCAAACCCCATCAGCGGCGTCCGCACAGGTTTGAGGACTTCTCTTTTCAGCCCCATTGCATCGAAAGCGGGCATGTATAGGATATTGGCGGAGCTTTCGTTGTCGATCAGCATCCGATATACCCTGTGGTTGCCAACTTGAGCTGTTATCACTATAGCATTGTCGTGCGGGTGTTGTACTCTCATGGCTTCCTCGTCTGTGAACGTTATAGAGAAGCTCTCTCTTCGAGTCACCTTTGTTGGTCTGAAAGTGCAGTTCACCTCATGGTGTATGTCTAGACCCTTGGCGCCTCTCGCATATGCCTTTCGTGACAGGTTGGATTCACCTCCGACTCCTGGTCCGCCCATGATTTTCCTCACACTCTCGAGTATGTTATCCGGGTGCAATGGAGGTGACGGTGCTTCTCTTCTTCCAACATCCTCCCGCCTTGGGGGAAGTGGAGTGTTAGGCCCTGCAGCTTTTGCCAAAAACTCCTTTAGCTGCCTTCTCTGGATGAGGGCTTCGATCTCGTCCTTCAGCTCCGTGCATTCCTCTATAGTGTGTCCGTAGTCTCTGTGGTACCTACAGTACTTGTTTTATATTTCTGAATTTAAATGGGGTCTTTATCGGGAAAGGTTTCTTCAGCAGGTTGTTTCCCTCGATTTGCATCAATACTTCCGAGCGAGTTGTATTGAGGGGGGTGAACCTCTCGAACTTGCCCTTGGGTGGCCGTGGTGCTAGGTTCACCTCTTCGTAATTTCTTTTATTACTCTGGGGCGGGGTACTTCTCTGACCTTTCCTGGCTTCAAGTCTCCCACTTCCCCCGCTCCGGTTCAAGTTTCTCTTGCATTGGATGATTTCTTCCGCAGAGATGTGTTTGTAGGCTTCGGCCAACATCTTCGAGAACGTTCGCGGTGGGTTCTTAGTTATCGTTCTGATGAAGTCCTCGTCGCGGACTCCATCCTGCATGGCTTGCATTGCACGATCGTCAGTGCAACCCTTAATTTGTATCATCACATCCAAAAATCTTTGAACATATGCCTTCAGAGACTCATTCTCTCCTTGCATAACAGATGACAAGTGAGAGGGCGGCTTCTTTACTGGCCTAGCTCCTATGAATTGTGCCATGAAAGCACTCTCCAGCTGGCTGAAAGAGTTGATCGAGCCAAGGCGTAAGCTGGTAAACCAAGTCCGCGCTGTTCCTCCTAGAGTTACAGGAAAAGCGCGGCATTTGATAGCATTTTCTGTAGCTTTGAATTCCATCCACACCTTATAGGCTCTGAGGTGCTCCGCCGGGTCTCCTTTGCCTTCATACCTTCCCACAATTGGCATTTTGAAGTCCTTGGGGAGCCCAGCTAGGTGAATCCCTATCCCTAATGGTGAGGTTTCTTGTCCTAGTCCGGGCGCATAGGCATAGGGATGTGGGTGAGGGACCAAGTATTGCTGGTCGCTGCAGAATTTCACGTAAGCCTCATCTTCGAGTTTCCTCCGCTCTGCTTCAATTCTTTGTGTCTCCTCGACTTCCAACATCCTCCTCTCAAGCTCATGCCTCTGCCTCTCCTCAGCTTCTACCCTTAGTTTTTCTTCAGCTAGGATTTTTCGCCTTTCCTCAGCGCATATTTTATGCCTTTCTTCTGCTCGGATGAGTCTTCTCTCTTCCTCTACTTCGGTTCGCCTCCTGCGTTCATCTCGGGATTCCACTCTCTCTTGCTTCTCTCGTGCTGAGGTCGAGGCCCTCATTTGGGGAAGAGAAAGCGTCGCTCACTGATCTAGTCCGTAGGCTATTTCGCTCCTCAACTGGCAGCCGGCGGGTAGGCGAGGGGTAGTTCCTCCCTGGGTTCCTCCGAACTTCGCCCGGGGGAGGTCTTGGGTTTGGTCTCGATGGCGCTGGCCTCCCTTACCGTGAGCCTCTAGCCACAATTCCCAGCTCCTCTCCTGGTGCTCCCCCATCTCCATGAGTCCGCGGGACGACACAGTCTCATGGAGAGTCTACTGGAGCTGGGCTTATCAACGTTCGTGAGAACGGCTCACGGTTGGTTCGCTGCTGGTTCTCGAGGAGGCCGATGACTTGCTCCATCCGATTCTCCAAGTCGGATATTCGAGTTCGCTCCGAGCGCGGGGCAATACGTCTCTCACTTCGCCTTTGAGCCGGTGGCAGCAGTTGGGAGGGCAGAATGCTCAGTTCAGCTGCCGGAATTGATGTCCCTCAGTTTGGGAAAGAGCTAGCTCTCATGGGCTGCTTGCCCCTGGCTTCTCTGTTGGATGGTTCAGCTCCATCCAACATGGCCTGCTGTTCCGGGTGGGTGTATGTCATCTCGCTTCAGGTCTTGCTTTGGTTCGACTGGGTTTTCTGCTCCTGCCGGGTTGTATTTAGCTTCGGCTGGGTTCAGATTCAGCTCAGTCCACCTCAGCTCAGTTCAGTCCACCACAACTTCAGCTAGGTTCAGCTTCAGCTCAGTCCACCTCAGCTTCAGTTAGGTTTAGCTGCGGCCAGCTTCAGCTAAGTTCAGCTCCAGCTCAGTCCACCTTAGCTTCAGTTAGGTTCAGCTGCGGCCAGATTCAGCCTCAGCTAGGTTCAGCTTCGGCTCAGTCCACCTCATCTAGATTCAGCTGCAGCACAGTCCACCTCAGCTAGGTTCAGCTCCGGCTCAGTCCACCTGAGCTTCAGTTAGGTTCAGCTGCGGTTAGGTTCAACTCCAGCTAGGTTCGGCTTCAATCAGGTTCAGTTCAGGTGCTAGGGTGAAATATTTTTTTTTTAGGGACCAGCACCTTAACTTTCAGAAGCACACAACACAAATATCACCCAAAAGGGGCTGAAACATCAGGACAAATTGAGAACTGGACCTATGAATAACCAAGAGTCGGAGCCAAATGACTATGAACCCTAAACAAGAAAGCTGAAAAGGCAAGCTTAAGAACTGACAAGACCCAAGAAGCTAGCAAAACAACTATGAACCTTAAACAAGAAAGTTGAAAAGGCAAGCTCAAGAACTGACAAAACCCGAGAAGCTAGCAAAACATAATAAAACTAACCATACTAGAAAAACCCATGGGTTGCAAGGATGTAAGAAAAGAAAAACACTAACGGTGAGCACCGGGAAGCTAGCAAGACTCAACAAAGATGCAAGAAAAAAGACACAAACAGTGGAAACACCGGTTCACCGAGACAAAAAAAAAAGAGGTGAAAAACAACCACAAACATGAGAAATAAAAGATAGAAACAAACGTTTCCCACAGACGGCGCCAAGATGTTGTGGCGATTTTTCATCTCGGACCGGGCCTCTCAGGTTCCTGCAAAAACGGAGCAAAACCGGTTAGAGGGGCGCCGGTGTGGTGACCGGCGTTTCCCCTCCGATGGTTAAGTCAGTCCTATAATCCTTCATCCAATAGTGTAAATAACTAAAAAAAATGGCCTAGAAAAAGGGGGGAGGAAAGTTGGAGAAAAAAGGAACCCCAAATGGGAGAAGAGGGAGAGCCAAAATAATCCAAAAGGACTCCAAAAATCTCGAATGGGAAGGAATGGGAGGGCTGTCCGGTTTTGGTGAGATGAGGGAGGTAGTGAATAGTGTTTTTAACTTTTTTGGTTTTGTAATCATGACAAGAAGAGGCCAAAATCCCACATATATCATCAAAATCCAAGGTTTGGTGGTCTCAAAACTCACCAACTCCAAGGCAGCCGAATTTTGGAGAAAGGGGGAGAAAAAATGGTGAGGGTGATGGGGGTTGGTGGTTCTCGGGCTGCATGCGGCTCCAAAAAGCTGATTCCCCCCTTTTTCTCCTTTACTCTTACCTCATCATGTATTGGATATGGAGGGTTAGGATTAAACCACTAAAAACCCTATCCCTTAGATTGGGGACAAGTGTCCCTTCCCAAGTTTATGGGTTTTGGATATTTTTGGGCTTATGTGGCCACCACATTGTTGGGCATTTATTTTACTACCATTAATCATTAGGTATTTGGCCCATTTGATAAGTAAAAATACCCACAACAATTTGCTTATTTGAGGAATAACAATATTGAGGGGGATAGAAATCCCACGCACCTAGATTTAGCAAATTTTAACACGACTGTTAACACAACACGGACATTTTTTTCGAATTCAAATTTATCTGAAATGGATTGAGTTGACAACGGATTAATCCATTATGAACAAATTATCTTGACGGGTCTTAACGGATTGATTCGCAAAAATTCATTAGACTCATTCATCTTTAATGGCAATTTAGTAATTTAACTATAAAAAAATCTAAAGAAATGAAGATGTGGTTAAAATTGAATATGTTTATGTATTATTGTTATTTCAAATAATATTGTTTTAGACTTTTATTATTCATTTGTAGAATGATTTAAGTATTATGTTTTTTGGTTTGTTATTTTTTTAACATGTATTAAATATATTGCTTTAGTTTTTATTTTTGGTTTGTATAAATATATATTAATTTTTTGATGTTTGTATGTGCTTTATTATTTTTTAGTATGAATTATGAATTATAAATCAAATATATTTTTTTTTTAAAAATAATTTTGAAAATAAGTTTAATGTGTTAACGGATTACACGATAATTTTATGAATGAGTTTGAGTTTACATGTTTTAATACGAAAGCTTAACGGGTCGGATTTAAATAAAAAAAATTAAGCAAATACGAATACCACAAGATACAAACACAACACGTTGTCAAATCTATACCCACCTATGTTGTAATTTCAAGATAAAAGACGGGTTTATAACTTCCTTTGCTTGGGCCAATTCTTTTTTGGCTATTGGATAATACTTATTTCCAATTCAATTGCAAAATGTTTTTTCTTTTAAAAATCATTATCCTAATATCCCAAACTTGAAAGTTATTTATTTATATACATAACAACGCCTTTCTTTTCTTTAAGTAATAGATAAGTTTCATGCATTCAAGAGTGGATCTTAAAAAGACTAGCTATAACATACAAACAACACAAACTACCTACCATTTACCAAAAAAAAAAAAAACACAAACTACATACCATCAGAAGAACAAACAAGAGAAACCTCCACCATAAATATTAGCGAAAATAATAACTACAAAAATATAAAAGAATAATAAATAGAGATGAAAAATGGGGAATCTTGCCAGATGTTACAATCGGCTAGATTGCCATTAAAGTAAGTTTGAAGAACTTAAAGAGAAGGAAAAGATGGAGTGAACGAGAAGAAAGGGAGAGAGAGACCTCTTTTCATTGATTATGTAAAAGTTAATTAATTACAAAAGCTAACTACTTACTTTATATAACTAACTAATCAACTATGACAAAGACAAGTAACAAACTAATAAGAAAAGCTAACTAATACATGCACATGACATTAGCTTATTCTTCCTCTGGAAGATTATAATGTCCTCCAACACCCCCCCACAAGCAAGAGATGGTCTAGATTTACCATGCCAAGCTTGGATAGTAGTTTATGATGATGAGAAGGAAGAATCTTTGTAAGAACATCAGCCAGCTGCTCATGTGTAGATAGATGTTTAAGTGCCAACAGCCCTTCAAGTGCCTTGTCACGTGTGAAATGACAATCAATTTCTATGTGCTTGGTACGCTCATGGAAGATGAGATTCTTAGCAATGTGCAACGCACTTTGATTATCACAAAACAAGGTGACAGGTCATGTAGGAGGCATGCCTAACTCATCAAGCAAGCGAATAAACCATGCAACTTCATAAGAAGCATGAGCCATGGCTCGATACTCATCTTATGAAGAAGACCAACACACTATCCCTTGTTTCTTGGACTTCCAAGATATTGGTGAATTGCCTAACATGACCAAATATCCAGTAACTGATCGACGAGATATAGGACACAATGCCCAGTCAGATTCAGTGAAAGCTTGGAGTTGAATACCACTTTGAGCACGAAGTAAGATACTTTGTCCTGAAGAGCCTTTCAAGTAATGAAGGACATGAAGAACAGCTGCATAATGAGAATCATGAGGCTCTTGCATGAATTGACTCAAGTGTTGAACAACATATGATATATATGGTCGAGTATTGGTAAGAAAATTGAGTTTACCAATGATGGTTCTATACAAAGTAGCATCATGTAACAAAGCACTTTGTGTGGGAAGCAACTTCGGGTTCAATGGCAAAGGAGTAACAACAGATTTAGAGGTTGAAGGACAAAATCCTTCCAACAATTCATTGGTGAACTTCCTCTGAGTAAGAACAATTCCAGAAGCAGTCCTAGTAATTTCAAAACCAATAAAAAAATTCAGATGCCCTAACTCCTTGATGCCAAAAATAGAATTTAAATGATACTTAAGAGCTTGAACTTCTGCCAAATTAGAACCTGTAACAAGAATATCATCTACATAAACTGCAAGAACAATAAGATGACCATTGGTTTTCTTCAAAAACAATGAATAATCATTATTGGACTGATAATAACCCAAAATCTTCAATTCATCACTGAGCTTAGCAAACCACTGCCGAGAAGCTTGCTTAAGCCCATATAAGGATTTAGAGAGCTTGCAAACTTGATGAGAACCAACATGTAGTCCATGAGGTAATTGCATGTAGACCTTTTCATGCAAATCACCATGTAAGAAAGCGTTATTGACATCGAGTTGAAATAAATCCCAACCTTAGTGGCTGCAACAGCAATAACAGATCAAATTGTAGACATCTTAACCACAAGAGAAAAAGTTTCAGAGAAGTCAGTGCCTTTTTTCTGAGTAAACCCCTTAGCTACTAGACGGGCATTAAAACATTTCTAATGTGCCATCAGCCTTAAGCTTCACCTTATAAACCCATTTGCACTCAATAGCCTTCTAACTCTTAGGCAAATCCACAACTTCCCATGTGTTATTAGCAGCTAAAGCTGCAAGTTCTTTATTCATAGCATTTGTCCAGTTTGGATCAAGAGAAGCCTGTGCATAGGTGTTTGGCTCAACAAGAGAGGAAAACTTGTTGATGATAGTGTGAGAAAAATGAGAAAGATTTGAATAAGAAACAAGATTACACCAGTGAAGTGTGATGGAAGAAGTAGAAGCAATGGAACATATATAATCATTTAAGTAAGAGGGAGGCTTATGTGACCAAGTGATTTTTCTTATCGGAAGAGAATAGGGCTTACTTGGCAGAGAAGAAACAAGTTGTGGAGTAGAGGAAGAAGAAATAGAGGCAGGGGATGAAACTGTGGAATGGACATGTGGACCAATAGAAGAAGTAGAAATGGAGTCAGGAGAAAAGGGAAAAACAAAAAAATCAAAAGGATATGAAAAAGAAGAAAAATCTAAAATAGAAAATGGTAAAGTAGTGCCGGATGGAAAAGAAATGTGGTGAAAAGGAAAACATGACTCAAAAAACTGAACATCTAGGGAAACAAATATATGCTTGGTATCAAGGTTCAAAACTTTGTATGCCTTTTGATTATAAGCATAACCAACAAAAACACAAGGAATGGCTCAAGGCTGAAATTTATCCCTTTGTCGTTTAAATGTGGAAGCAAAACACAGACAACCAAAAGCCTTTAAATGGTGATAAGATGGTTGATGACCAAAAAGAACTTCATAAGGTGAGATTTTATGAAGAATAGAAGAAGAAAATCTATTAATAAGATAGGTGGCTGCAAGAACACATTCATTCCAGTATATCAAAGGTAGTTTTGATTGAAAATAGAGAGCTCTAGCTGTCTCAAATAAGTGTTTATGTTTTCTCTTTACAATGTTATTTTGTTGAGGTGTGTCAACACAAGACCTTTGATGTAAAATACCATGAGTGGAATAGAATAATTGAGCAACTGTGTCTTGGAATTCTAAGGCATTATCACTTCTAATGACTTGGACAATTGCTTGAAACTGAGTTTTGGCATAGGAAACAAAAGATTTCAATATAGACAAAGCATTACTTTTATGAGTAATGAAATGAGTCCATATTGCACGAGAAAAATCATCAACAATGGTAAGAAAGAACCTATAACTTTTGTGGGAAGTTTGGTGAAAAAGGCCCTAAATATCAATGTGTATGAGTTCAAATATTTTTGTAGTTGTAGTTGTACTATGAGGAAATGGGTGTCTGTGTAGCTTAGCTCTAGGACAAATTTGACAAATAGCCCAATCTGTAATGTCACAAATCAGTTTTATTAAGATGTTTGGAAATATAAGCATTACAAGAAGTTGAAGATGGAACATGTTGATCAAATGACTTATTGAAATTGGAATTACAAGCAGTAACAGAATTGAAAGAAACAAGAGATTGGGATACATTTGCATTAGTAATGTAGAGACTCGAGTAGATATTCTTGTCAACAAAGTACAAACCACCAATTTGATTACCAAAGATGATTGCCTTGCTCATTGCTTGGTCCTGAAGGAAACAAGCTTTTGATGTAAAAAAACATTTTGCAAGACAAATCATGACACAATCTTTGTACTAAAAGAAGGTTAAAATGAAAATTTGGAACATGAAGAACCTTTTTAAGTAAAATACTGGAGTTTAAAGAAACAATACCAATATTTTTGACACAAGCTTGTTTGCCATTTGGCAAAGTGATAGAATTGGAATTGGAAACAGGTTCAAAAGTAGTGAAGAGGTTTAAATGTGGAGTGATGTGATTAGTAGCACCACTATCTATGATCAATTCCAGATTAATGTTAGAAGTAAAGAAACAAGCATTTTTACATGCTAAGAAGCAATTAGCTGCAATAGAATCCATTGGTTGCTCATTGTTGGCAGGATTGAGAGTTCCTTTGTTTAGCAAAGTCATCAACTGGTTGTATTGCTCCATTGTCAAGATTGGTGAAGAATCACTGGCATCAGAGACACTATTGAAAGCCATGTGTGCAGAACTTCGTTTGCCTTTGGTGAATTTATATCCAGGAGGAAATCCATGTAACTTGTAGCAAATGTCAACTGTATGGCCTGTTATCTTACAGTATGAGCAAATAATGTTCCTTTTAGTTCCTTGTCCTGGTCTATTAAAGGACCTAGAATGTCCTAAACCATTGCCAGAACCCTTAAACTGAGAAGAGATTACTGTATTATCATTATGATTAGCAAAGGCTGCTGAATCTGAAACAATTTGTGCAGGATTCGAGAATTCTCTCTGTTTTTCTTCTCGTAGAAGTATGTTGTATATTTGATTCAATCCAGGGAAAGGTTGCAGCATAAGAATACTACCCCTCATGGCATTATACGATTCATTCAAGCCCATAAAAAATTGCATAACATGTTGAGTATGAATAAAATATGTAAAAGACTTTGCCAAACCACAAGTACAATTAGGAATACCAACCAGTGAGTTATGCTCATCCAAAAGTCTTTTGAATTTTGTGTAATAGGCTGCAATTCCTAGATTCCTTTGACTTAGAGCACTTAATTCTCTCTATATGTGGTAAACTTTAGCAATGTTTAATTTCCCATACCTTTGCTCGAGTTCCTTCCAGATCTCAAAAGCTGTTGAACAGTAAACAACACTCTCAACAATTTCCACATTTACTGCATGAATCAGCCACGAGATCACCATACTGTTGCACCTCTCCCAGTAGCTTCTCAAAGCATATTTGTGATTTGGTTCTTCGCACGTGCCATCGATGAAACCAAGTTTATTCTTAGCATTGAGAGCGATTTTCATTGATCTGCTCCAATGGTTATAGTTCTCTCCATCTAGGTTTTTGGTGACTAATTTGATACCTGGAGAATATCCATGGTGAAGATAGAGCTCATGTGTCGAGTCTATCACTGTAACTTCTGGATTTCTCGATCTTTCAACTCCAATTTCTGACATTGTTGTGTTCTTGAGCAAAGAACAGAGGCGAGAAATTGAACCAAAAAAAATGAAATAACTTCTTCGAGAATAGAAGTAAAAAATAATTCACTTATGGAAATAAAGTGAACCTTAAACCGTGCTCTGATACCATGTTACAATCGGCTAGATTGCCATTGAAGTAAGTTCGAAGAACTTGAAGAGAAGGAAAAGAGGGAGTGAACGAGAATAGAGAGAGAGAGACCTCCTTTCATTGATTATGTAAAAGTTAATTAATTACAAAAACTAACTGCTTACTTTATATAACAAACATAACTGAACTATGACAAAAACAAGTAACAAATTAATAAAAAAAAGCTAACTAATACATGCACGTGACATTAGCTTATTCTTCCTCTGAAAGATTTTAATGCCCTCCAACACCATAGGATGGATGGCAACCGACTAAACCAACAATCTTGTTTTTTTTTTTGGTAAATGAAAAAGAAACCAACAATCTTGTCGTCGTCTTCACTTGCATTCTTTGAAATTTGATTATATATTGCCATACCCTATGAATTATTTTTCTATATTGCCATACCCTTTTTTGCTTTTTATTTATGCAGGTTCAACACTTTCCAAATACAGGTGATTTTTCTCTATATTATTAAAAATAATGATAAAAAAGTGTCATTTACATGTCAATACCTGTACCCATATGGTACCCCATTTAAGGTCTCCAATAAATTGTCATCTGACAATCACCTAATTTTCTGCACTACTTCAATGAAATAATCCCCAAGATTTTCCTGTCCAATAAATAAAAAAATACCCAAGATTTTGTTTCTCTTACCTATTAAGGGATGTGAATAAAATTTGTTGAAACAAGTAAGAATCCTCTTTCTAGTTTTTTTTTTTAAAATAATTATTCAATTTGAAAAATGTCTAGTCCAAAAAGTATTACAAGACCATGTTGACATGTTTTTTTTAATAAATAAATACTTGTTATTAAAGATAAAAAAAATTTCAAAAGAAGTTTATAGAAGATTATATTGCTGTCATATCAGATAACAAAGCACTTTTAACAGTGGCAAAAATAATACTAAGAGTATTTTTAATGGCTTTGTAGATTGAAATCTACATGGCACATAAAATAGAAATTTTTATTGTTTATGTGGCAAATATTTATTTAATAGACAGTGAATATATAAAAGTAGTCTCCAATGTTAGCCCATCAGGGAGTAGTCCCAAGTCCTTGGCTAGAATATAGCTTCTCATCATCTGTCAACAATAGATGGGCTAACAGGTCTGTGCACCATCTGCTAAGTTTTTCTATTCAAAATTTGACAATTAAAAAAAATAATTGACATATATTTTATAATTAATTTAATTTTTTTATAATTTTTTATCTATATTTACCGCTTCTTATAATTTTAATAAAAAAACATATTCAAAAAACAATTAATTATTTTTCCCAACGGCAAGTGGGACAATCGAACTTCAAGGGCAGTAAATAAAAGCGACAACGGGGGAGAGAGTGGGCCCAGCCCATACCGCCTGGAAATAGTAAAACAATTGAAATCTTCAAAGTTGTACATGACAGCGCTTCAAAGAGATTTTCCATGTGCCTCTAGATTTGAGCTCATTACTGATGGGTGAGATGGGCAGAAGGCAATAGACAACGACCGATATTAAGAACTATTATTTTAATATGAAATTTCTGTACGTATACTTATGTTACTGACATTTTAATTTATATATATTTATCTATTTTATTTTGTATATTTATATTCACTGTGTTTTTACCAAAAAAATTTATATTCACTCTGTATCTTTTATTTAGATTTTTTATTTTACTCTTTCTTCCTTTAATAATATTTACCTACAAATTTTACATTTTTTGGCAATGATACTTCTTCGTTACATACTGTTAATGATAATAACTATTATTTAATATATTTAATAAAAAAAAATTTTTTTTTGTGTATTTTAAATGAAAAAATAAAAAAAAATAAAGACAATGGTAATTATTCCGCTCAACACTTGGAAAGTGTGTATAATTTTTTAGGCGGTTTGTGTATTTTTTGAAAAAGTGCACAGCCTGCTTTTGTTTATTCTATACCGCACAACCTAAAAGATGTGTGAGACTTGTTAAGCGGTGTGAAGTAATTGAAAAGTTTCGTCTTTTCGTATTTTTCATCGTTCTAGTTTATTTTACACTGTCTAATATAAATACGGTGTAAAACTAATTGGGCAGAAAGAAGCAGTTGAAAAATCTTATACTTTTATATTTCAAAACCCTCTAATTATTACATACCACTTTTTGATAGAGCTAGACATGAAAGGACGAGACTTCTCGCCTTCTGTCTGATACCACTCCATTAAATGACCATGTGTTTCCCAAAGAGTCCAGCTATATGTCACAACTGTCACAATCCTATGTGGCAATAGATTTTATGGGTTTATCATAAATATATTTGATGTCATTTAGACATAAAATCATTGTCACATAGGATGGTGACAGTCATCACTGATGATATACAACATTTTTCGTTTCCCAAATGGTGGCCTGCTTATATGAAAATGAAAAGACTCCCAAATAGTGACATTATAAATACCTCCATCAAACTTTCTATCGGATTCAATCTCACTCTCTATTTCAATCCTCTTTTGGATCCCATGGCAGATAACGGTAAATAGATGATGATTTTATCGGATTCGCCACCACAGGAGAAAAGGAAGTCCACAAGCCCACTACTGGGATTGTCAAAGAAGAGGGCCATAGGACCTGGGTGAGCTTTCCCACCATAGTCACAGCCACTGCCACCACCCACCATCAACCTCTTCGTCGATCTTCCTGTAGGAGTCTTGCTGAAAAAATTTATGCTGTGCTGAACGTATTTTGCGATGAGTGCTAAGTCGAAAATAAAATAAAAATGTTGGTTTCATTTTTGATTACTCATCATTGGAGCATCGCTTTTTGATGAGACCATTCAAATGGGTCTAATTCAATGATGACAATGCTCCTAAATAAAGTGATGACAACACTGGTAAAAAAATTTAGTTTTTAAAAAACTTTCCTCTTTTTTTTTTTGTAATTTTTTTTTATGACTGATGTAGATGTATGTAATATGACTATACATAATCCTAGCATTAGCATTCTGACTTTATTAATATAATATTATATTTTGATAAGGCATTTTGGCATTTATTTTTTGTGTTTATATGCATAATATGTTTGGTATTTAATATTCTAAAAAATTAAATAAAAAATAATCATAGTAATGGAGGTTGAAGACGATATTGGGCTATTTATTTAGAGTTTAGGGTGAGATTCACACTGCCCTTGACTAAGATAATGTGTCTTATCAAGGGCTGAAAACAAGGTAGAGAAGATAAAATCTCATTTTTTTTTCTTCCGCTTTTAGGTTCACACACCACCCTTTTAGAAAGTGATGTGTTTTATACAAGGTGGAGAAGGTGTGAAGGTGATATGTTTTTATCGTTTTGATAAATTTTTTTTCTTTTCAATGTTTGTCTTTACATATCTTTTTTAGTTTTTTTTTTTTTAATTTTGATTGAAATTTAGGTTTTTTTCACCGTGGTTTTGGAGGGTTTTTTTTTTCAAATGGATTTCATGAAGGGTTTCTTTTCTCCACGAGATCATCATTTTTAGTTGGATACGATCAGAATAGAGGTGTGTGAGAGATTGTAAAAGATATTAAAGATGGTAAAAAATGCAAACTTGGACTAAAAGAAGAGAGAGAATACTGTGGGTGGAGGTGAGGGATATAATGGGCAACATCAAAAAATATGTGGACATTAATAGATAAAAGAATAATAATAATAAGCATGAAAAGTTAAAATGTTGGTGACCGGCACGTCGTGTAAAAATTTCATTTGATATTATATAGAAAGATATTGGAATTTTAAGTTTGTGGGCTGTGGGCCCATTGTCCTTGTGCTAGACGGTTGGAAATGGGGTGGTCCTGTCCCAATTATCCCATTTGAAAGGGATTCAGCTTTGGGAGTATCATGGGTTTTGTATTTTTGGATTTCAATATAGGGAATCAATTTGCATCTTTCTGAAGCTTTTTGCAATACACTTTTAGAATCTTTGCTCCCATTCATCTTCTTGTATTTAATTTTTTTTTATATATATATCATGTAATGTACAGTCTTATTTAGAAAAATGTTAGAGATAAGATAGATAACGCCCTGCAATTTGACACATGACAATAGAAAAAAAAAATTATCAGTCAATTTCATATGGATAGACTGAAGGAAAGTAACAGGAGACCCAGTATACTCCACTTACAGATTCTCCTTATATTATATTTTGCTTCTCAAGTTGAAAACCTCACCCAATCTTGTGAGGGGTTTTAATTTATAATTATTGGTGTGGAAGAAACAAATAAATTAGATTTTGGAGGAAAGAGTGATGCCCAATACCCTGCACAGGGTAGCTCGGGATCAGAAGCCACATAGGTTCTAGATTCATAGCTATAAATTATAATCTTAAAGATTTGATCTTTCATTTATGCTAATGCCTTGTAACGTTTTATGGTTTGTGATAAAACATCTCATATCTAAATAAAATTGGTGGTTGGACTATTTGGGTTCTCCAAAATGTTATTCCCATCAATTTTAGCTGTTAAATTGAGCGTGCATCGTGCACTTGAGAGTTGAAACTTCTAATATAGAGAGCAATTCTGTCTTTCTTTCTCTTTGTCTCAAATGACACCTTTTACCTTTCTTACCAAAAAAAAAAAATGACACCTTTTACCTTCTTCCCCAGCCAAAAACTTCTTAAATAATTATTCACCAAATAAATAAATAAAACCTTCTTATAAGAAAGATAAATTTTGAGCCCACGAAATAGACCTTTCGAAAATTCATAGGAAGTTTTGGGTTTACGTGTAACGGATGAGGTTCAGGATTCTAAACATGTTCACCCGTTATAATTTTTTATCCTGTTAAAAGAAAAAAATTTTGATAATCTTATTATATACTAAAAAAAATAATTCTATTTTTTTTAGATTTTAATAAACTTTATTATCTTTTAAAATTGAATTTGTTTATATAGAAATTTCTACAATTAATTTGTGTAATTAATACTTTCTGATTTGAAAAAAAAATTATCTATTTATCCAATTTAGTTAAAATTGATTATTTCTGTCGATTTAGAAGTTACATGCATAACATGTGGCTTTCAAAATTGATTTTTTTTTTTTATTGAACTAAAAATTAAAAAATATGAAAATAAATATGAAATTTTTTTATGGCTTTTCTTTCTATTTTGTAATTTTTAGTACAATTAAAAATGAAAAAATTAATTTTGAAGGTAACTTTATATGCACGTTATTTTTAAATTGATGAAATTTATCAATTTTAACTAAATTAGATAAAAGTGTAATTTTTTTAAAATTATAAAGTATCAATTATACAAATTAATTATAAAGATCTTTATGTAAACAAATTTAATTTTAAATAATATTAAAGTGTATTTCGACATTTTTTTTTACTATAAATCTATGATATTTTAAAAAGTTTTGAAGTGAAAAAAAAATATTATTTGCTTAATATTTTTTATTTTATATATTTGATTTGTCAAAAGAAATAACTAATGTTAGACTTGAGTTTTTAATTTTTTTTGTCCAAAAATCTAAAAAAGGTTTTTAAATATATGTAAGGATTTATTCTTGTTATTATTATTAACTTAATTTTATATTATCTATTTAATATTTTTTTTGTAATTTAATATTTTTTTATTTTAAACTATTAAGTATAATTTTGTATTGATTATATTCATTTAAATAATTTTGTTATTTTTTAAAAAATAATTTTGTAATTAAATTTAAAATGTTGATGAGTTAAAAAACAGATTACAAGATCATTTAATAAATATATTTAAATTTATATATTTTAATATAAAAATTTAATAAACAAATTTAAATAAAAAATTTTGACACAGCAACAAAATACAACACAAAACACAATATATTGTCAGATTTACAAGGAATCCAACTCTAAAAAATTGGTGATAACTTCAACGTTGCTTCAGAAACCAAATAAAAGTTAAATAGGGGAAAAAATAATCAGAATTGTTTTGGTAATATATGGTTTTTTCCGCGTGAGAAATGTGTTGGGCATTAAAATATCTGTCGTAGCCCTCGTGGTGGGTACATTTTTTTTTTTGGTAAATAACTCGTGGTGGGTACATGATTGAGCATAAATAATTACTAATCTTATTATCTACATTTTCTTTTCGGTAATAATCTTATTTTTAACAAGATTATACGCCAAACAATGCCATGTGCAAATGTTAGTATCACATGCAAGTATTTAATTTATAGTCAAATGTATATAAACCACTTTCTGTTTAATATTTGTAAATTCCGTCAACAACTATAACTATGATATAGTCTACTATAAAACCACACAAAATTTTAAAATCCACGCATCTCACATGTTGATTTTTTTTTCTTTTTCTACAAAAGAGATGAAACTAAATTTGATAATATGTCGTGTTGAACTGTATCCGTATCGTATCATTTCATATTCGTGTTAAATTTTTTTCATTTTTGTTATATTTAATTCTTGTTTATTAGGTCTATATATATTTATTTTATGTTTTAGTTAAAT